>JAOEHY010024128.1:0-38588 GCA_025447955.1 Psilopsiagon aurifrons
CCCCCCCCCCCCCCCCGACACTTTCTTCATTTAAGGGATCTTGGATCTTGTTCACAGAAGCTAAACCAAGCATTTTCAATTGAAGAAGATCAGAGGAATTAGCTTGAGTTGATTGAAATCTCTTTTAAATTGCCACAGTCTCTTAAAATCACTTGAATTCAGGTTGCAGCTTCAACTACTTAAGGTTTTCAGGCAGAAACACTACACTTTTTGCCCATATAAACAGGATCTATGTTTTCCTGAAATGCTGCTCCATTGCACCCATTGTTCCCAGCTCTGCCGCTGACAACTGACAGGGAAACAATGCAGGAGTTATTGAGAAGGAGCCCTGGTTTTGGAGACCAGATGTGGCTGTAGAAGCAGCTCTTTGTCCTTACAGAAGTGTGTGGAGTCTCACAACCCAGGAACCCCCAGCCAAAGAAAAGTCACAGATTTCTTAAAGGGAGTGAAAGAAAGAAAGATGTCTGGGCTGGCCACAGACTCCGAGCACATGGACACAGCTGCAGACATTGGTCAGGGGTCTGCTGGTCAAGCAACAGCAGGAAACAATCAGCTCTAAGAGGAAACCAAATGCCCAGCCCAGCTCCTGGGTTTGCCCACTCCCAGGCACTGCCGGCTTCAAGAGGCGCCAGTCAGCAGGGAACTCCCCTTGCGATCCGAGCTTTGGTTTTTATTACCCCAGCTATTAGGCAGCATTTAGCAACAAGGATTTTACATCACTGACACATCAGGTCAGCAGATTCCAATTGTTTCATGACATTGCTAAAGTACTGTGAGCACACCAAGCATGTCACACGCACCAGTAGACACCAGGCTCATGGTGCACAGCCTTCTGGCTCCATCCTTTGCTGTGAGAACCTCTGTGCTGATGGGTTTCTTGCTTGAGCAGTGGTTGGGATGGTGGATCCCCAGCCAACTCCCCCTGCAGCAAGGGAACCACCAAAACTTTGACCAAAACCAAATTCCTTTCTATGTCTGCTCATTGTTGCATTGGCCCCTGATGTCCAAAAAAGGGAAAAAACGGGGTATTCCTCATAATTCCCCATAAGGTGCCCCTGCATTCAAGCTACCAAGAACTGCATGACCCTCTGGCACTTGGGTTGGCCAGAGGGGTCTCAGATTCACAAGATGTCCCATCAACTAAAAAAAGGTTAAAAAGATGGAGGTGGCCTTTTTTGGTCCTTCTCATTTTGACAATATTTAGGTAACTGCTGACATCAAAAGAGCTAATCTGGATTTGTTTCTGTAGCCTTGTTATTTTTAGTGATAAAGGAGGTCATACAGAAGATATAAGTCTTTATGACCACCAGTGATTCAAGGGATTGCCTAATTTTCAGAACGGCAAATTGGAAGAACAGGTCTTGGGGCTGCAAACAGTCAATAGATAAGCAGGTTGAGTTACTTTGGGCTAAATCCGCCTAAAAAGGTGTCAAATCTGTGAGAATTTGAGGTGGCCAACATGCTGCAATTCTTTCAAGTAAATGTTACCCCCCTTTCACCAGCCAGTTCCAGTGTCATAAGAGCTGGTTTCCCTCTGAAAAGTGTCTGGGAGAAGGTCTGACAGTGCCTGATGTGCACTTCCAAAGGGAGATTAGCGCTTTCAAACATCAAAGTAGAGCTCACTGTTAAACTATGCAGGGATATCAAACTTTTTCATGACAAGGATTTAAATGATGTAGGTTCTTTGCAGGTTTGACCACACTGTCCTCCTGTTAACCCTTCAACATCTATATCCAGACCAGCGTCCTCCCTTTTCCGTCCCTTGCACACTTACTGCCACTGAAGTACAGAGGGGAAAAAATGCTGTGAAGTCAATCTTCACTGTATTTGTTCATTAAAATATGGTCAGCCTACATGAGAGTTTTGTTTGGAACAAAGGGACTGTTAGAGAATTAGTCACAGCCTGGGAGGCAGGAGAGAGCATTGTTTTATGGAGACAAGAAAGTCTTTGGAAAGCAGATGATTCTAATTTACCTTCTTGACTTTGTTCAGCCACTTTCAAATAGATTTCTCTTTGTGTGGACTGCAATGTTTACAGCTGTAAAGAGAAGAAAGGTTCATTTTTAACCCCCAGAAAAGAGCAATGCTAAGAAATAAATTCTGGATAATTCTGCTTCTTTCTTGATTAACAAAGATTTCAGCTCAGGTGACCATCTGCAGGGAGCACCAACTATCATTACAAACACAATGTGAAGACCCAAGTGGGGTGTCCTTGCACCTAGCGTAAAATGAAAAAATATCTATTGCAAAATTGAAATAAAATTCTTATTTAGGTATTTAATTGAATTATATTATTAAAAATTACTCAATTTAAAATGCTTATGTATGAAGATATCTTGATTTCCTTCCATTTTATAAGTTTATGTTTTGTTCTCAGATACATAATTTTGCGGAAGAACACAGATATTTTTCTATTTGGCTATATGGAGGGTTTTGTTGGGGTTTTTCTAACACATTTCAGAAAGGTTTCAGGGTGAATAAATCAGTTTTTGATCAGTCCTTGTTAAAAAAGCACTTCTGAGACATCTTCAGGATCAAATTTATGTCTTAAAATTGAACTCTGAAAGGGACAGTGGGAAAGAAAAAAGCCACCTAATTTATTCTTTTTCATTTATTAAAACTGTGATATGAAACATTCCTGTATTTACATATGTACATGTTTATTTAATGTACATTTTCCTTAGTTTCTTTCGTTGGGTTTTTTTATCCTGTCTTGAAAGACAGAATTAACAGAGAAACTCACTGAATGGTGGCCTCTCATAATCTCACTTCTTAAGAGAGGAAAGCTGAGCAAGCAGAAGGAAAGGTGTTTTACTCAGGGTTTTCAAAGCTTTGTTTTGACAATCTCCTGTATAATCCAGATGCCTGAAGAAATGTTGGAATAAGAGAGATCTTTGCTGAAATGCAACAATTACAATTTAAGTTATTCTTTGCTTCCCAAAACATTTTATGCAGATCTGTAAGACCTTCCCAGAGATAAATCCCACACATTTCACTTTCATAAGTTTTAAAATGAATGAAGTAAATCTTTCTACTTTAGAAGTTCACAGAAGGAAGAAAAGGCAAAAAACAATTTGTGAGGCGTGTTCCCCTTAATACACATGCAAATAGATTTCTCTCTCCCCCACAAAAAATACATCCCTCATGCAAACGCTTATTTAGATTGGATCCGTTCTTCATCTATTCCAATCACAAGAGGCACCACTCCTCCCAATAGCGATCAAAGACATGAACACAGCAACTATAACAATTGCTGCCACAGAGAAACAATTTAATGAAAACATGTGAATATATTTTTAGAGTCTCATAATACAGCTTCTCAACTGGAAATGGGGGAAAACAGCATCTCATGACCATGAGTTCGATCTAGCCAACCAAAAAATTCTCTGCAGAGTACAATTTGAGAACCATTGTGTCACATTTTAATCCATTAGAAACCAGTTAACCAAATGTAACAAATTAAGGCAAGTCAATTTAAAAGGGCAAAAATATCACTACTCGTTAGTGTACTACTGATAGACTACTCAGTGATGAGCCAAATAAGCACATACACAATCACCTTGGTTTCCAGTAATGTCATTCAAATTAGATTTTTCAGAGGATGCTGCAAACCCATCTGAAATATTGGTTTCTGCTTCATCTTTTGAAAGGACTGAAGAAACAGATGAATGCAATCCGTGGTATTTTTTCTAAGAATTTAGGGAACAGACTGGCCAATCCCCACTTTTTTTGCCATTTGGAAATGAAGAACTATACATTTTCCTGAGTTTTCACCTTTATACCTGTGATGCACCTCAGCTGTGCTTGAACCCTTCTTGATCAAATCTGACAGAAGATCAAATAAACAGTAATACAAGTTCCTTCAGTTTTTCGTGAAAACAGTTGGGCTGGAGCAGAAGAGAGGTCCCTGCAAACACCTGAACTCAACAACAGGAAAAACTTCATCTGGAGCTTCCCCTCTTTAGACACAAAATTAAATCAACCATGAAAGACGAATCCAGAGAAAAGTCCTTGTGAGTTCTGGTGTTCATGCAACATCTTGTGTTTTTCTTCTGTTTTCCCACAATCACAGCAGCTGTTATTTCTGCCTCAGCTACAGAGCTAATTACCTGGCCCTAGCGCCTTCATTAGGTGCTTCCAGGAGACATAGCCATGAAAGGCCAGAGCAGAAAACTGTTGTGCTACCCTTGCTGGCTGGAACAGTTTGGCTTTTGGGGGTTATGATAAAGGTCCTCAAAAAATGCGCCTTAAAGTAATAGAAAAGAAGAAACTGGAAACTATGCACTCAATGCAAAAGTCAGCAGTGTCAAAATTAGCTACATCAGGTTTGTTCCTGCTATGAGCTATTGATGGGACAAATGCTGTGGTTGTGCTCACAAATGAGCTCATACTACTCACACAGTGGTAAATTCAGCAATTAGGTTTACCTTGGAAATTATTTGAAACTGGTGTAATTGCTACTTCTGCGGTGTGATCCTGAACCCAAATGTTTCATATGCACATTCTTCCCAAAGAAAATATAAATGGAATTTTTACACTACATCACCCCATTTGAAAATTACAATGCCCTTCATTTACAAGAATTTTAAATATGTGTATATATACACATACAACATTGCAGACTGCTTTTTGACCAATATTTAACAGGTAGTGGCTTGCCCTTTCCATACTGTACGCGCTGGGTGACCTCCAATGCGCACATGCCAAGGAAGGCCCTTCTGACATCAAAACATTACTCAAGAAAATTCCTTTCAACAGCAGGTACTTTACTGACCTAGATTAAGTTGCTTGAGACGTCAAAGGCCTGAAAAAAAAAAGAAGCTAAAACTGGCCTAAATGACTTCAGGCATAAAATCTGACCAAAGGAATTATGTCAGATGCTATAAACAGAGAGGAAAGCATGTAGGAAATATGAGGGATCAAAGGGAAAATCAAGATAGTGTTTTTGTTTTCTACCAACTAAAATAAATGCTCCTACTCGTTCTGGTATGGAAGGAAGCAGGAGCTGCTGGCTGCCACACAGCTGACTGCAGAATGCTTTAAGAATGTTTTAAAAAGGAAAACCAAAATTGCGTTGACTGGAACACTCCATGTGTCCCCCAAGCCTCTCAAGAACATGAATTACAAATTCACTCTGGCTTTTCAGGGCTTTTTGGAAGGAAGACTTTGGCCAGCAGACTGTCTGTGCAGAAAGGCATCTGAGCAATTCCCAGGGAGGTGCCAGGGTGGGGTTGACATATCTCACAGCCCATGTGCTGCTGGGATTGGTGCTACCTTCCAGAATTCCTGTGGGAGCACCTCTTTCCTTCATCTGATGGGTAGGATGGGCAGAAGGATGAGTAAAGAGCAAATACTGAAAGAGAAATTGGTTAAACATCTCGAATGTCCAGTCTGAGTTTTGAGTTATATCATACATTCGCAACAGAACTGGTTTTAAGGAAAATTTTCCTTACTGAAATCTATGCTGGTTTTTGACCTTAAAAACCTACATCTGACCAAGCACCAAAATAAATGGCCTGACTTTATAGGCGTTGAGCAGCTGAAGTACATTAGCCTCTTCAAAACAAACTGGAAATCCTCTCAGCTGGTTCACAAAAGCCTGTACTTCAGTGGTCAGGTGTCGAATCCAATCCCTTCACTTATACAGGGAGGGACTTTCCTGTTCTGCAGATTCACATCGGAGCACTTGTGAAAGGCCACATTCACTCCATCCTCACGTGGTTGGAGGGCTGCAGCAGTACAGATGGATCTGGGGCCCCAGACCTGATTCCAGACAGCTTTGTTTTGAGACAGCCAGGACAAACGTGAAATAGCATTTGTGCTGGCACCTCTGCTGGGAATTCGGTCTCAAATCAAACTTTGAAATAGGTCCAGATAAGAAATTATATAACTTTCAGAATATGCAAAAATGTATTACTTTCTGAAATATAAAGTTCATTTTTTGAGTGTAATTTGCCAGCAGATCCATTACAGAGCTATCCCTGCAGTTCTCCCAAATGGACGTTTTAACACAGATTTGGCAGTTTGGCAGTTGAGCTTTTAAATTGGTTATTCATGATGAAAATGTTACCCTGAGCTAAGAGTGCCCCACAAGATGGATATTTAGAAACCCAGTTATTTTTGTAATAGACATAAATAATCCCCTTGACAGTACTCTGGAAAACTCTCCCAGCTTGGTTAGCTGGCTCTCCAAGTTTTGCCACCAGAGGATACAGAGACTGAACAGGAAAACAATGAAACTGTATATGCCTCAGAATAAAAGGAGCATCATTCTTTCTACAATGCAAAACTCCAAAAATCTGTAGAAGGTAACGGAGAAAAATCTAACAACATATAAACTACCATGTGAAACCGGGGCTCCTTGAATTGTTCCAGATTGAATCTGGAGCTTGGGGTACTCCTTTGTCAGTGGAGACCCTTTTGTCCATGAGGTTCATTGTGAAGTTTCTGGGGAGAAATGAGTAGCTATTAAAGCTCTGGTTGGTACGAAGCCTACAAACACTTGCAGGAGAGGTGGAAGAGCTGTGAACCAGCCCAGTGCTGGCTGACTGCAAGGGCAATGGCAGGAGCACAAATTAATGATGTGGCTCCCTCCAGCTCTCAGCACTCGCCTCTCAGCTTACTTCACATTGCCACCTTTAGAAAGTTTACTGTACAAAGGACAGAGCATGGGAGTATCTCTGGCTGTGTTCTAACACTATGTGTAGACCTTTATATGCCCTATTTTTTCCAAGAAATCTGAAATGTAAGATTGATGTAAGGAGCATCATACCCTGTTCAAGGGATGGGTAATCTGCGGATGATGGATTTAAAGTCCCCTGCACAGGTATAGTGATGGCAAGGCAGGGCTAATCAGAGCCAGCCCTTGGGTCACCAAAATAACCATTACAACAGCCACTCACAAGCTTCAGCCTCAGGAGCATTAGGATTTCTGCTTTTCAGTTTCCAGTTGCTGAGCTCATTTCTGACTCTGGCAGAGTCACAGTGCTGTTCCCATTAAAAAGAAGACAAACGGATTCACTTAAACTGAAACGCAAAATCCATCCCTTGACATCGTTGCTTGTGCTGCCCTCTTTGACTGAATTATATCCCAGCCTGCTGACAGTCCTTAAGGAAGTGCTTAAAGCCTGAGTCTGCGTAACACCCACTGTGAGGAAGGGGTCACTCAAACCTATCTCCTACTGCTCAATTGAGTTAAGAAGAAAAGGCCTGTGCTCATATTCCAACACATGTTTCTGCTTTTAGATCTCTGGGAACTTTCTGCGTCATTTTCTTTAAACTGTTCTCAGAGCAAATGTCAGTGCATTCCAAGTCCAGAGAGGTCCTTATCACCATCATGGGCCCGCATGATGGGGCAAAAGAGCTTGCAGTGCTGGGAGCGGGTGGCTGTGCAGGGCTGCCTCAGAGCCAGCATGCAGAGCCAGGGTTAATTACATCTGAAGCCCGGCTGGCTTTGTTCCTAGCTCCACCAGCACAATAGCAGTTTTAGAGAAAGATAGTAACTACTCAGGCAGTGATGGCAGGACTGTGCCAAGTGGTTGCTCTGAGAAGATGCAAAGGGATGACCTACAGCCCTGGCATGTGCCAGCAAACCAGCAGGGAAATCTCTCTATGAGCCTTCATTACAGGCATCCCGCATCCTGCAGCACTGTTTAGCTATGCTATAATCACGCCTTCATTTGCTGCTTTAGCACACTCAGCATCTAGACAAGACGAGAGCAAGTTTTTCCCTGCATAAGTTTCAGTACTTAGATGTGTGGATGTGTGTGAAATAGCTATTTATTTAGTTCCGGCTTTACAGAAAATATGACAGAAAAGAAAGAGTTGCTACCTGATGATGCTGCAGAGCAATATGGTCTCATTTTTTCCTAGCAGTTTTCTGTCTTTATTCACCTGCTGTCTGGAAATTGCCTCTGGGATAGGACAGTCTTTTGGCTGTATGTGTTGACCAGCCCTCACGAAAGAGAGCTTTGAAGTATTATAATAAATAAATGGTCCAGAATAATTAATTTGGAATCTATGTCCTTTCAGGAGCCAGAGCATCACAAAGCTGATTTTATGTTGATGATGAATGGTACAAATGGGCAAGTTGCTTCAGACACTGCTACAGTCTGATGGCACTGAAGCAGCCTTAGTATAATTTAGGGCTGCCTAAAGCCTCCATACTCAGTTTCCTTCCACTTCTGCCCCAAGCATGGACGCAACATTTGTTTAAATGGACTTGCAAACATCAACAGCTGCTTCGTCTGAAGCAGCAGCCAGTCCTTTTGGTGTCACTGGAATAGCCTAAAGACAACAGAAACAGGGATACTAAAATACTCTCTAGTATTCCGCATTTTAAAGCTTCCATTAAAATTAATGAAAATGAGATCTAAAAGTTCCAGAAGCAAATTGACACCTTAAAAATTTAAAATACCCAAAGCACAGGAGAAAACATTTTTTTTCAAAGGAGATTTAATGAACCCTGACAGTTATTTGTAAGATGTTTGTTATGTGGCATCACTAAGATTTTTCTACTGATGAAGGTTAGATGAAAGTGTTTTGACAGCTTTCACTAGAGGGATGATATTTAATATAGAAGAGTTTGCAAAACAGTATCAGGACCTGGGAATACCTTTTTGGTTAGTCATGGTGACCTCCAGCCCTGTGAAGAAAAAAACGAAAACCCAACAACCAACAAAAAACCTAACAAAAAACCCATCCTAAATTCTGCAATTTCTGGTTTTAGCAACTCATCCCACAAAGGAAAAATGACCTGAGACTTTTAAATAGTTCTTTAAGGCAAAATGGTGTCCAAGCACTAACTTTCATGGCTTACATGAGCTGAGGAATTGAAACTGGGAAAGCCCAGAAGGGAATCTGAGCAGGCTGTTTTTTCAGGGGAGAATAATTAGCAAAATCCACACAGCTCTGACATTAAGATAGGCTCAAATCCAAAGTTTGCATCCCACCTAGTGTCATCCCTGTTCCTGCACAGCAAAACAATGCAGAGCACAAGTAATATCACCTGAACTCCCAGCTACTGAGATTGGGGCTCTCCAAGCCTGTTTGTTCTCCTCTTCTGGAGAGCTTCACCCTCAATTCCCAAGATAAAGAAACTCCAATAGTAATTGCTTTGGAAGAAAGCAAAGTGAACATAAAGAAAAGGATACAGGAAAACTGTCCTACTGCTCTCTGGTCAAAACCTGCTGCAGATAAAGTTCTCCACTTACAAAGATTAATACTATGATATTCATGCTGCTTTCTACTAAGTGTGGGAATTTGCCTTCTCACTCAGAGGCAGTTTCTGTGGGTTTCTCAGCAGTCTGACTATTATTTTCCTTCCAGGATGTCTGTTCCTATATAAGAGAAAGGCCTAACGACACAGAAGTTGTAGACATACAGCTTCTATTAACCCAAGTGGGAACTGTTTGTCCACATTTTGTCATACAGGGAGCGCAGGGGTGTGTTTGTGTTTATGTGTGTTTGGAGGACTTCCACGGAACATAGTGGCAGTTTCAAAACTGTTCTCTTTTGGATTTTTTCAACCCAAAATAACTACTTCATAAAATTGCTTTATAACAAATTCAAGATCTTTCACCCAAGTATGCAGCCAAACCTTTAAAACAATTTTACATTTCCCCATGGAAAAGAAAAAAACCTTCATGTTTCCTGAAGAAAAATTGTGAAAGAAAATTCTTAGAAGAATTAATTGTTAGCTGAAAGTACAGATCTCTGCCAACCAGAAATTTCTATGATAACCTGCATGTGCTAGCTCAAATCTTCCATACACTTAGTTTTTGGTGCTTTCCAAAATCCAGGCGACTTTTCTGGTTTCAGCATGAAACGTGAAAAGGTTTTCTTTACTTCTTTTTACCAGAAAAGGAGCAGGCTTCCTCCCACAGGGTGTACGAAAGGCTCCCACCTCGGCGCGTTCTACTCCAAACTTTCTGGGGACAGAAGTGGAACTGGGAGCTGAGCTCCCAGTCTGGTCCCGACTGCTGTCAACACACTGTCACCCAGCACTGCTTTTCAGCCTCCCCCACATTTCATTCTTCACACATTCCAGCAACATTAAAGATGACAAGACATACAAAAAACAAAGTAAGAATAACAATAACAATCAAACTTGTGAAAGATCAGGAGGTGACGGTTTCAGAAACATTAATAACTCTAGGCTTGTTTCATATTATAGTTCAACTCTATCTTACAGAATCTGGGAGAAAGGATTTGTTGGAAGAAGTAAAGGACTAACAACATTTAGAAAAAATATGTATTTGTCATTGGGAGCTACTCTTCAACTTCAAAGTGTCTTTAGTCTCTTAAAAGGATTTACATTTGAGCTGAAGGGAATTTAGGTAATGGGCAGCTCTGAGAGACGTAGCCTCTAGCACAGTTTTCACATATCACACAGCTAAAGAAACAATTCCTATTGAGTTTCACACGATGATTTATCATCTCTGCAGTAACCAAGCTTCTCACTGGCTCTTTAACATTCACTACACACTTTTTGAAACTATCTGGAAAATGATAAAATTGACAAATGGTTCTCCCGGTCCTGCCAGGAAATCACACTATGTCTGTAGCCTCTTCCAAACCAAAATACAGATGAAGTAATTCCCAGTTTCCCATGAAGTTGCATCAATGATGTTAGTGCCATTTTCCAAGCATGGGACTACAGACTTGGTGTATATAGGACCTGGAGTAAACCACAGAGATTCTAGGACAGTCTATGTTCCAAGAAAGGAAGGAAACCACCATTTTTCTAAAGGGGATGCCTGAGTCAGAGCCCAGGCTTCTACTAGCTATACTACTTAGCATAAGGCTAAAGTAATAAAGAGGATCTCAGACTAAAAGGAGGAGTCAAACTTATCCACACATTGGGGAAAATCTGTACCGTGACGCAGGTCCCCAGCCTCATATCCAAATTCCTCATCTTGGCTTGAGTATACAAATTTTCAACCAGAACTAATCTCCCCATAAGTACCATATAAAACCAAATGGTACTACATACCAAGCACAAGAATCTGCTTCTAGAAACACCCTCTTTAGGGTATTTTACTTTTGAATGGAGCATTTTTACCTAAATTGGGACAGAGGGCTCAAGTTTCATTTCAGTGGCAGATGCAGACCAGTGTGAATTCAGGATATCTTCACTACTTCAAAGACTTTACTCCAGATTTACAATCTTGAATATAAAATTAGAATCATTGTGATTTGTGGCTAATCATTCCACCTCTGAGTGCTTTTGTGGAATGATGTCATTTTTCTGCCTCACAGAGTTTACATATCAGATAAAAGGTGCTATAAAAATACATTTTAGGAGATTTACTGCTGTAATACGCAATTTTCTGCCAACTCTTCTCACCTGGCAGAACTTTGTTTTCAATCTAAGCAAAAGATTGCCCTGAGAGAAGTCTCTTTCCTTGAAAATGTTCACTGTTTTAGTTAAAACCGGAAGATAGGTCTATAATATTAGCTTTATTCAAGTCTTACCGGTCCCTGGGATTTTCCTGCTGGAGCACAAGGGGCTCTTCACACCCATAAGCTACACTGTAGGAATGCCTGCGTCCCTGATGCTGCTTCCTGGTAATTTGGAGTGATTTTATATACCACCCCTACTGTCGCCCCCCTTTCACATGGGAAGATCATAACTTAGTTTGGCTTTCCTTAGTATCTCATGTCCCCAGCAAAATGGTTTTACATGCTTTCCAAGCTCAAATGAAGGCTTATTATGCAAAACAAGTGAGAATAAAATAAAAAATAGACTCATTTTTAGCTCATTTTCACTGGTTCCTTGTCACACACTGGTTCCTTGGTCATCTTGACTAACTTCAGAGCTCTTCATGGTTCTGGGGAGGGACAGAAGCATACTTTCCAGGGAATCCAAAATGTAATGAATTCTTAATAACAGAGCCAAGCTGCTGCAGAAGTCACCAGCCCCCAGATTTCTCCTGAGGAAATACTAAAGGCAGCTTTTCCCAGCTACCGTTTTCATTAGCACCCATCATTTCTTTTTTTCTTAGGCACTCTGAACGTGTGTGTGTGTGTGTGTGTGTGTCCCAAGCTTTAATGTGACAGAAATGCTTAAGTGTTTGAATATTTTAGATTAATTCTTGTGGTTTAATACCAGATTAAAAGTAAATGTGCACTTTGTGGTGTGTGTGACAAAGGCTGGTTTGAGACTTTCTCGACTCCTCTGTTTCTTGCTGGTTGCAGATAGCACTTAAGAAAACACATTCCCAGTGGCCCCATGGACTAAAATATCCTTTTGAAACAGAGGATTCCCCTCCTCCTTTTTCCCCTGGGGCAAATCTAAGTGATAATGTGAAATACCTGCACAGAAACTGGCATCCTTGCTCTCACTAAACTGAGTTTTGCACCTGAGGGCAAAACAGAGGTGTGTGTGTAATGCAAAGCACTTTGGCACGGATTTGAGGTTTCAGACTCTCCACATCATGTGATGATAGCTATTGATTCATGCTAAGGGAAAATTAACTCTCTGAACTCCAGAATGACTGAGCCCCACGACACCAATTCCAGGTTTGGGAACAGAAGCAGATGGAAGGGGTGCAGAGAGTCTCCTGAGATCATCTCCTGGCCAGCAGCAGTCTGGAAAGTGGGAGAGGGCCGCTTTCCAACATCATTGGAGATAGTGCTTAGCTTTCATCTGGGAGAGCCTAAAATATCATTGAATTTGCATCTGGACCTTGTTGTGTCAGTGTCAGGGTGCAAACAGGCTCAGCACTCTGCCAGCAGTTAGAGACCAAGGAATGCATCGCCTTTGGGAGGCATTACTGTGACGGCAAAACTGGTGGTGTGAATGTGGCTATTCTGAGGGGAAAAAACCTGTTTGGCAGGTTTTCCCCAGGCCTGAGCCCTCCACTGCACCAGGAGGAAAGGAGAAAGCCTGTGCTGGCTGGTCATTCATGCCAGCCCTCATTGCAGAGGCTCCTAACACAGGTTTGGGTTAGCTCTGACAAAGAATAAACCTGCATGGGCTGAAAATTGAGGAAGGATAATAATGGGAGTCGTGGGCAAGGTCTATCCTCTAAACCAGTGCTGCTGCTCCAGTTCCCTTACTAAAAATCTGGAAGGGCCTGACGGAGATAACCTTTGGGAGCTATGTAAGAACATTGCAATATAAGAAAGATTTCTGCTGCCTTTTAGCCTCCTTTTTATTTCAACTGCCAAGAACATCCCCCACTGGCTATAATGGAAATGGAACCAGCAATGAATTCAGTGATGGGGCTGCATGTATTGCAGGCATCTTTTTGCACAGAAATCACTGTCTTTTTTAGGGACACTGATGTGCTAGGATTTCCAAGACCTTCCAGTAACCATTTGAGCATAATCTGAATAAGAAAGAATTAAATGTCTGCGAAAGATAAGATCTTATTCCAAAGATCACTGAAGCACAGACTATTAACTCCAATGGGTTTTGAATGACCTCCTTGTGAAAAGAGGTCTAAAGCCAGGGATCCCATGAAAATACCAAATCCAACAGGAGAAGAAGGAGGATTTCAGAAGTAGTTGGATTCCTTGAAGCATTTCTTCATTTTCCACAGTGGCCTAATTCAAAGAGACAGTAAGAACAGTGCAATATCACAGCAAGTGAAAGACAGGCTTAATTTCACAAACCAGGAAGGGGTTGGGAGCAACATGAGGGAAAAGTTGGCTAAAGTGGGAAACCCAGCCAGGGTGATACATCAGAAAGGCAGAACCTGAACCCAGATTTAACTTAAAGTTGTTTCCCCTCCTGCTTGCATTCACACTCTCTGTTTCCTGCTTAACCCTGACTACATAGAGAGCAGTTTGCAGAATTTCTCTTTCCCTTGATTTCACTCAGAGGACTTGGGAAATGTAGATGCCAGTCCTGGATGCCTATGCTAAAACTGGGGGATGTTTTATGGGAACACTGCCCACAGTGATGCAGCGTATTCTGTGAACAAAACACTAGGATGCATTTCCTTTTCTTTTACAACATAAGACTGCTTCAAATGCTGTTTAGATACTAGAATCTTCATAACCCAAGTCAACTGTTTTTTTTCTTTAAGAAATTAGTTATAATTATGACAATATGCAGTATTGTGTCTCTGTGACTTTCATATCCAACTTCAGTGTTTCTAATGTAGCTTTGGAGTCATTCTTTCCCCACCCACCAAGAAGCAAAGGCAAAGATGATTTAGAAATCTTTAGGACTGTTTACATTTGGAATGTTCATGGGAAAATGGCTTTGAAATGAAAATACATTTTAACAAGAATGTTATTGTTTAGTTCTGTTCTGCTAAACATGACTTAAATACACTCAGTTTTTGTCTTTATTTATGGATTTGATTGGCAATTTAGGAAACTGCCATTGGTTATTTGAAGAGGGTGTTTATTTAGTGTTACAGTTTTGGGTCAGCTTCCCTCAAAGGAAACTTCAAACATATAGAATGGCAAACTTGACAAATCATGTCAACACTTGGAATTGGACACTGTTTTCCATTAACTCTAAGGTAAACTAAATATATCTGCCAGGGACATTTTTTGTTAAGTGGTTATCAACATCTGTGCTCTACCAAGTAATTCTGATTGCCCTCCTTTCTGTCATTTTCATTAAAAAAAAAAAAAACAAACCCAAAAAAAACCAGTAAAATTAAGCTAGAAAAAAAGGGCAGAAGAAATGAACTCATTTGGAGGGTAGAAGATGGAAGGTCAGGTTTGAAAGCTATTTGTGCATGTAAATGCAACACAGTGAGAACAAGGAGGATAACACTCCCAAATTTGAGTTCAGAGGGATTAAAGGACAGTTTCACCTGGTTTGCTGTAATCGACCAGAATCTGGCATACACACCACTTACATACTCCTGCAAAATCTTCTGGCTGACTCTATTTAGCTTTCAAAATGTGTCCTTAACCTATCTGCCTGGCCTCACCCTGCTGTTGCATCACCATCGACTCCTCCGCTTGTACTGGAAAAGAAAATGATGGCTGCGTTTTGTAGTCAGAGTGTATCTCACGCTCAGAGAAGGTTCCTGAATGTCTCTCTGGGAACAGAGGGAGGAAAACACTTAATTCCTTGACCCTAAATGTGGGTTACACACCTGTGGTGTGAAAGAGTTGCTGAGCTGCTGAGCCCTGCAACAGGCATTTTGCACACACCTTGGCAGGATAATCAAGACGCTTGGGCAACCCAGAGTAAAGCAAGACTACTGAGGACTCTGGGGGCTTTCAGGGCTAAGCAGTAGCTGAAATGGACGGATAATTTTGGTGATATACATATATATGCACACTCCTATACAGTCAAGTCTAGCAAGTCATTCATCTGATGAAGTGCAAATGTTTGTCTTCAGCTGAATAGCTCTCTACCTGCACTGAGTGACTGAGGTAGAGCTTAAAGGCCATCTGAATGTACCAACGCCAAATGCGTTTTCTAGATTTGGTTCCTGGTTATTACACCAGCAGGAAAAGGCTGGCTGGCAAGTCTCTCAAAACTGATAGGAAGTATCTACATTTCTAAGTCAAAGAGAGTCACTCCATTAATATAAATGGGCTCTGAACCAAGTCTTAAGTAATTTAACAAAACAGCACTGATCTTCAAAGCAGATATGCTTGTTGAACTCAAAAGCTACAAACAAAACATTGTATTACAGGGTTTATTTGACAATCACAATTCCTCTTCTCCTATACTTAACCTTGGGAGAACTTCTGAGAACTTTGGACATTTTGTTGGAGACCTTACTAACCTAAGTGTCTGACTTCTAGGTCACACCGTCTCAAAGTTAATCCCAGTTTATCTGGGAATCTCAGCTGGAGGTTTCCCAAGAGCCTCTCTTAAACCTCTGTGGTTTTCCATCTCCATCTGATTCAGACAATCTTTCAGACTGCCTTTTACAGGATTTAGGTACTTTCCACATCTGGCCTTGAACCTGGAAGTGTGTGAGGCTCAGACTCAGTAAAACATAAACTGAACTTTTATGAACCCTATAAACAAAGAATAAAACATAAAATCTCAGTTGGTTTGCAAATTGGCCTGGTTCTTTTATTTGTTTATTCATTTATTCATTATCCTTGCATTAAAACAACAAAAATGATTTTAAGTTCAGTAACTTCCTGAGAAATACGGAAGGCCAAAACACTGGTTTAGTTTTGAACCTGACATCTAATTCTTAACATCCAGGACACACCGCTGCAGATGTTATCAATACCATTTAGTTAAGCCATATTCCTGTATTTTTCAAAAAGCTGTTTTCCACTGCCTTTGGCATAAATTATTAGAATGATAAAGCAGGCAAATTCTCTGCTGGAACTCAGGACCATGGGCAAAACAATGGATTTTTAGGTTCTCATAGCGGTCTCTAGACAGCTGCGAATATCTACAGTGTTTGTAAGTGGTATGTACATGCTATGACAAGCTCTACATATGGCTTCCACTTCCACTCACCATTAGCAAGTATATATGAATGATTGTCTGTATATAAACATTTTAAGCCTTTCTACAATAAAGTCTTTGAAAATGCAGCAGATACTGTACTTTTCCCCCCTGAAATCTCTCTCTGCCAACACAATGAAGATCTGTCATCTCCAGATCTTCAGGTTTCATGAGGTTTGGATCAGGCCTCCCCCAAAGGTTTTGCCTTTTTTTCATAAGCTCTCTATCCCTCACCTTACCATTAACCTTTTAAAGTCTGACCTTTGCACACACAGTTTCTTCTGGTAGACAGTTTTCATTTGTTCATGTTGTTTGCTTTTGCACAGAAACCCACTCTACCATCTACAGATAATTTGCTTTTCCTTTTCTGTCTATACAAAGTGGGATGTAACACTGCAAGGCGATGTCTTCGACCTTCCCAGAATCTTTTCTCATAGAAAAGCCCAGAAGGGCTCTCAATCCAAAGAGCAGTGTGTCTTTCACTCTCAGTACAAAGAAGCCCGCATTCAAAATGAACTTGCAGGAAAAAGGGCACCTGATGTCCTGACAAACATCCCTTGTTGAAGTGTAGCTGGAAGTTTCCAGCCCTTTCTAAGGACGAAATAGAATTCAAACTATCCAGTGCTTTCCACAAGGATGCAAAGACAACCATTATGCAAATGTTTGAAAGTCCCAAAAGGAATTACTGGAAGTACTTGGAGAAGCTGATGAAGTGTAATAACTGTGGAGGGTTTTCCTTGATCCCCAGTGGGTGGCTGAATTCCTCACAGCACTGGGGGGTTCAGTGACGAGTAGGATTGCACCAGAAATCACCTGCTTCATCGCTGGGAAAATGACTTGGTGTGCCCAAAAGGAGAAAGAAAGCAGTCCCAAGAGTGCTACAGCACGCCTGTGCCTGCGGAGCTGCGTATTGCTCAGTTTTGTAGCCAAGGCCTTTGGGATCCATCTAAAAATCTTCCTTAATACTTAAACTAGCTTTAAACTAACCCTGAAATGTTGGTGCAGCTACATCAGAAACATTTCTCTTAGACAGGTTATAAAGAACAGGAACATTTTGCAAACAATCTAATCTTAGCACATGCAAAAACATGTTTCAGTATAAAAACTGGGGGCACCAAAACTCTGTCGCCATGAAATTCCATTTTGATTCAAAATGACATCTCCTAAAGAATCATCACAACTGACCATAACAAACACAAGACAGTAAAATAAGTAATGCTATTTCTAGGAAGGAATTTATAGTCCTGAAGTCATTTAAGAACAGAAAAGAGGTCAGGAAGAAGGATCACATTATAAAATGAAAGCTATTCTGACCTAATGAATAGCAAGGAGACATTTTGGCCACCTCCTAGGGAGCACTGATTATGGCCACTCAGCAACCTCTCTAGGTGGTGGTTAAAACATCTTGTTTCTATTCATCAGTTCAGCGGTGTATTCATTCCACAACAGAGAGTTTACAAACCCCTCCCTCCTCCCCTGCTGTACGCCTGATTTGCAAATATATCATCCTCAAGCAAAAAAAATCTGGAATTGCACATCAACATGCCTAAATCTTCATTTTTGCTTTCTTCCCCCTTCCCCCTCCATGATATTCTGTATTTATACATAACACCCACTCTTCATAAAGTGCAATGAAGCCACTGTGTCTCAGAGGAGTGAGGCTAGAGACTGTTTCCTCAGTTGCAGGAGCAGAAAAGGAATGTGAGCGCAAAGCAGAGACACTCGGTGTGCTGGTGGTGTGCCCTGTTGTAACGCATCTGTCGGGGCCTATAAGCAGATCACCAGTAAGACTAAAGCAGGATCATCGTGTGCACTTGGGGTGGCTGAGAGGCACTGCAGCCGTGCAAGAGAATGATGTTTTCCATGGAAATTGCTATTCTGTATCTGTTGAAGTCGTTATATGTCTATAGCAGGGAATGAATTGTAAGCATTCCTGCTTAGTCTTGTGATGCAAAGGACATCCTGACCCACTGGTCTGCCCCTTCCAATCTCCTCAATCTCCTAGCACTTCTCACAGATTCATCCAGTGCATCTCAACAGTGCCCTGGGGTAGGTGTTGCACATGCTCCCATCACTTCTCTTGGAAATAAATCTCCCTGTGTTGATAGCTATGAATCTTTTCATTTCCAGAAGTGTCCTGGACAGTTCTTGCTCTGGAGCTCTTGCACCAATACTTGTCATCTAGCTTAAATTTTGTCTTCCCCAGCTAAACCAAGAGAGAACAACCCCATCTCTGTTTTGCATTCATATTGCTATGGCAAACAGTCCCAGCTCCTCAGATCATTCCTGCAAATAAAGGTTCTCAATTCCTATTAATAGGTCTGATTCAGCATGAATTAATCTTCCCTACAACCAGAACATCAGAAAGGTACTCATCATTCACAACTGCCACAAAGAGGTGGCAGCCTCCACCCCTCCAGCATGCACACCCCAGAACCCACCGGCTACAGGATTTCCCTGGGAAGAATGCAGACAGGCGCCAGGCAGCAGAGCTCTGCTGGGAGTTTCCCCAGCCCCTCACTTGCATCTTTAGAGATGCTAAACGTGGCCTTTGAAAACCTGCCCTGCACAGGGTTATCTCCAGTTTCACAGAGATTCTGGGAACAGCATCACTGCACCTTATTCTAGCCACACTGATGTGTGCTGCACAGTATAATAGCTGTTGTCGCAGATATAGTGCAAACACAGGCAGATGTAGCATCTGTATAAAAACAAAAGGGTGTTCTAAACAGCACGTGTAACACCTCAAGTTTGTAGCTTAAATAGATGCAAAGAAGCAAGTGTGATATAAAGTCCACGTGCCTGAGGAGTATCACCACTTAAACACCATTCGCTGACTGAAAGCAGATTTCTCTCAAGCCAGCAGGAAGAAAAAATCATTCTCTGTGAGACCACTGCAACCACATTTCCACAAGGTCAAGAGCCATTTCTGTCGGTGGTACCACCTGCCTGTCATGATAAATAATTTTTGTTCTGATTTGTGAAGTTTGCTGCCATGGGAATGAGCCCATTTGCTCCTTAATGTATGTAAGATGTGCAGCATGACACACAATCTGCAACAAACAGACATGGCTCAATAGCTTATACATCTGTCCTCAATATTTCATTCCCTAGCAATGTCAGCTTTTCAAGTGCAAGGTTACCAACAGTACTGATCCCTGACCAACACGTTACTTTAAGGTCTAAGCACTAAAGAAACATTTGTGCTTACACAGATGACTTCTCTCCAGTAGTAAGAAGACGTCTGTCATGGAAAAAAAAATGCAATCAATGCTCTTGCTTTTAAAACAGATATTCCAAAATCATACAAATCTTGTAAAATCTTGTTATCTCGCACATCTGTATGGTCATGCAGATTCCTCAAACCAAGATTGTTTTACTTAATGAGTAATATCTGCCACAATACTTTTGTAAAGAAAATATTTCTAGGTATATGGCTGTGGATGATGTGTTAGAGGAGCCAGGCTGGTTATGGATTTGGCTGGGTGCACCCAAAATAGGGCATTAGCACAGCTCTAAGGAGGGTGCACAAGAGGTTTTGGTGAGTCCATAGTGCCAGCTCAGACTTTTCCTTTCATGTTGGTCAGTGCTAAAATTGCAGGTAGGCACACCAGGAGGGATGGATGTCTGTGAAAATGTCAGTACTAATGTGCAAAATCACTGTGTGAAAAACTGTTTAGAAAACCCAGGCAAACAAAACACAGATCCAAAAATGCTGTGATCTTATACCATCAAAAATATGTGGGCTGGATTAACAAATTATAGTCATTCTTATGGTTGTATACGTGTTTTGTGAGTGGGTTTTAAGACATATTATCATACTGCTATAAAGAAGAAAAAAGAAATGCCACAGCTGCTCTCTGCCTTACAGCATTTATTCTGCACATGAAAATATAGCTGCTGTCTCACTGGATGCCACAATGCCTAAAAAGACACCCTCATCAGAAATCCCTGAGGCTCACCAAAGATTACGCACAAAGGTCGATCTGCTCCCATCTTAAGCAAAGTTACTTACCACGAGGATGTTGGAGAAGGAAGGTTTCTAAAACCTAAGCAGAAATATTCCAAGTATTGCATCTATTTGTGAACCTGGCAGCATTTTCCAAACGCAAATCCTCTTTAACAACAGTCTCAGACAGTTTTGGGGGTTTGAGAACTGTGTGTGCCACTGTTCCCTGAAGATCAGCAACACCATCAAACAGGTGAAGCAATCCTCATTGAATGGAGTGACCAAAACACATGGCTCAGCCTGTTGTTAGTTTCTGGAACTGTGGGTTTCCCTGAAACGTGTTTATAGAGGGAGACGTGGTGGTGTCCAACAGTGTGCAACTTGCCTGCCATACCCTGATGTCCCCAGCACTGGGGTCGTCCAGGGCAGACAGATAAGCACATGCTGAGTGTGACACTGCAGCAGATGCTGGTTAGCACTTGTTAAGCTCTCCCATTCAGGGATCCCGATACTCTCCATCCCAAATACTTCTTTATAATTCTTACTGAAAGCTCATTCCTGGCAGCATGATTTTCACTCTGGGGAATTCTGCATGATTTTATCATGACAATAGTATTTTTGACACATGTAGCAATTTTCTATTTGTGCCAACTTTTGTCCCAGCAACATCTCATAGTGCCTGTGCCTCCCTGCAGGTAGCACAAGTCATCATGCGAGCCATCCCATTTGAATACACTACCACTTGCTCGAATTCTCCTCCTCCTTTTCCTCCCCCAGACATTCTTTGACATGATTAGTGGCTAAATCAGATTCTTTAATTGAAAGAAATATAACTGAACTTTCTTCTGTTGGGAATTTGCCAGAGGCCACATCATAAGCAATGTCAAAGAATATTGGAAATGATACAGACCTCTGACATTTGTGTTTAGCGATTCAGCATGCCCCAGGTGGTTTGTTTGGGATCGGAATTTGTCACTGCTGTGAGAAGATAGTCTTTGGTGGTTGGGGCTTAAGGATTGCTACAAAGAGATATAATAAGATATGTTTAAACAAGTCACTGGAATGCAATGCTTTAATCTCCTACTATGTTTTGCACAGCCATGTCCAGAAGGATTTCTTTATGAGAGACATTGAAGCATTGTCTTATTCTCTCTGAGATAGCAATAATTAAAAAATATCCATTTTCTAGAGCACCTTGCAGCTGAGGTAGAAAATATTGACATATAGCCAACTTCTTTAGGATTCATATCATTCCTTTGTCTCCACATCCCATCTTCTAAATGCGTAAACAGTTGCAGTTATTCACTGAACCTTCTTCCGCAACTGTACAAACCCCAAATTGTTTATAGGATTTCATGAGTGGTGTTCGTGTTACACTTTTCAGATAAGATTTGCATCTTCCCGTGTATTTGTCTTCTCAAAAAAATCGCTTGTCTGGAATGACACTTCAGAGGTCACCTAATCCATGCCTGTGCCCTGAGGATTCTCATGCACAGTACAGCCTTCTTGTAGCATCTGAACTCTGCAGCGTGTATTTCAAACTGAACTGTTTGGAGTTTAGACCAACCTTGTTCCATTTTCAATTTTACTTCTTTGATGTTTTCAAATTTCCCAGAAACATCCAATTCACATCCTCCAGAGTCTGCAAATAACTCATCTCTGATGCTCCTGCATACATCCCCATAGAGAATTCCCCACTGTCCAGAGACCCTGCCTGGGTGAGAACCACTGCATGTGCCCAATACTTTAGGATTTGTAGGTCACTACACATCTAAACCACAGTGTTCGTTACACTTGGGATTACTGTAAAGCCAAGCATTTAACAAATGTAAAAATATTAAGTTCCTTCCATGTTGCATGAAATTCGCTTCACAAATCCACGCAATTTTTGGACAGTATTTCCCAATAATCATGATTTTGAGGGCAACAATTTGCTATTCTTGTGCTTCTGTCTTTTGGGGCTTCTACTGCGAATTTCAAAAAAGTCATTGGTAATTGCTAAAATTTATTTCCAACTACGTTTTATTTATTGCTGTATGTTGAATTGATTTATTGAGTTACTGCCCTCCCTTTGCATCTCAGGTTTTTGTTGACAGGCACAATATTTCCATTTCCCCCAGAGAAATGGAGCTGCTCCAAGGATACAAGAAGGCTTTTTTTACACAGCAGCTAGTGACCACCAACTGCCTGGTATAGGGGAAACGCTCTGACACCTCTAACTCCCTCCATCATGATAAAGAGGAATAAATCTTTGTGATAGAGATGTGAATACTCGCAGTGGAAGATGCACACTCATATTCTCAGCCAATGCACACATGCAAAGAAAAATAAATAAGGGATTAAATATTTTGAAAGTTCTGCTAAAGTATTTGCAATATTACCTTCTCTAGCTTCATATGCATTTGTAAAATGGAGCAACGGGTGAAAGCATGTCCTGAGCATGAGGTCAATACCTTCCCTTACAACAGGCAGGTCTCACTGCCAACAAAACAGCACTGTTTGTTCACAGCATCCTTGAGTTAGCCACCTCCATGTAAGTCTCCAGCATCCTGTTCCCAACTGCACTGAGCATGTGCCTATTTGTATTTTTGCTGGGGGATCACCTCCCACAAGTACCTAGTTTTTGTCAATCTTTAGGAATGCCATTGGATAAAGCTTTCAAATTTTAATCATTTGTGGTTGCACCTTGCTACAGCTGGGATTATTCTGCCTTGCTAATGCACCGTGGCCTGATCTGGCATAAACCACGTAAACTGCCCTAAAATCATGATAGAAATCCTTAGAAGTACTTTGAGGAGTCTTTTATGACAGTTTGGTGACTTTGTATTTGTGTTATCTTTGTATATTTGTATAAATCTTTTCCTTACCCCAGTCAAACCACCCGCAACTGAAATACAAAACTGAGCTATTACTAGTTTTCTTGCAGGTAACATCCTATAAAGTTTAAAAGACAGTTTTAAACAGTTACAGATTTAAACACTGCAGATTACTCATGTATTTGACACCCTTCACTTTCCATCAAACAAATATTTATTAAAGTACAAACAGGGGCAAAAAAGAGCACATTTTTTTCGCTGCCCTGATCAGATGGAGAGAGGATGGAATAGAAATGAGCTGCTCTAGGAAAACATTTGTAGAGAGAAATTTCTTGTACAAGAACAGAGAAAGATTATGGGGAGAAAGTAAGAGACGATGTTGCAAAGTCAACACAGAATGGAGAGCAGACCCTAGAAAAAAGGGTCACCCATTTTTTACATGCACTGCACTAGTGGAATTATGAACAGGGGTGGCTTTGACACATGGCTGGTGTGGGAAGCAAAAGCAAACACAGAGGGGTACCACTGTCATCAAGATCCTGGAATGACTGGGGAGTTCATGACACTGGATAAAGCCATAAGGAGCAAGGAATGAAGAACTAAACGTAACCTGGCTGCCTTCAAGTTAAAACCTTGGCAAGGGCACATTGTGAATGCTCAGTCCTGGAGCACTGGCATCTGGGGGCTCCCCAGAGCACTGACCTGGCATAGTCAGGAGCAGGGCCCTAGAAACAGTTCACATTCTGCAGTGCCACACAATATCCCAGCCTCCCTCTGTTAGCTTTAGACTCCTTTGTTGTCTTGTCTTATAACCCCCTAACTCGGAAAATATCTGAAGATGAACGTCTGCAATCACAAGCAATAAATGCAAATAAAAGCATACAGCGGCCTTGAGCCCTGGCTGTTTTTGACTGCGGTCTTGCCCTTCCAAGGATGACTACACATGACGAGATGCCAGCCCCTGAGAACCACAATGTCCTCAGGACCCCAGACCTCGATCTCTGCCCTTGTCCACTGTTATACTCCTCACACAGCAAACACGGCCTTATGGTGTGAGCCTTGCAGCGCCAAGTGCGGAGGACAGCTGGGTGACAAGGATAGCTGTGGACAGGGGCAGTGGCTGTGCCCAAGGGACGGCTCCATTTAAAAGACAAAAATCTACAGCTTATGTTTGAGATCACTACAGTGGCATCTGGTAAAATGCAGAGCTGTGTTGCTGCTTGTTGTTTGTTTTGGTTTGAGCCCCCATACCTTGTTTCAATGATTAACAAATGTTGGACATGAATACACCCAGGTGGGAACAGCCAATAACGGCACCATGTGCCAGTTTACAAAATAACAGCTGGGTTGGATCTCCTGCCAAAATTCAGATTATTTTTTAAGCAAAGGAAAGCATTTTACAAGTCTCCTTCAGCCCAGATTGAAATACCCCTGACACCACAGAGTTGTTGAAACGTTTGTCCTGACTCTTCTGGTTAAATGGAAAACTGGTTGTGGAGTTGGAAGCGAAAGTAACAGCATGGCAATGAAAGCTATCCCAGAGCAGGATGGAGCTGACCACAATCAGACAGGGAAAACATCCTACATCATAGACTCAACACCACTGCCAGCTTTATTCTCCTGTCCCAGTAAGGAGCTGAGCACCTGCAAGAACCTCCTGCACGAACTCAATGCATGGCATTTCTCCTCCAGTGTGGCACCCATTGAAGTAGCTTTGGGCTGTGCTTGGATACCTTTAGAGGAAATCTTAGATGGAGTACTCACAGTGATGCTCCCCTATTTTGTGCATAAAGGTGGCCCCACCACAGATGAAGAGTCTTTACAGAAGCCTGCGTGGGAAGCAAGCGGATTTGTTCATCTCTTAATGTGACCACAAAGCTGGAATTAGACTTGCAGCAAGCTCGTGAGAAACAAACTCAAGCTCTGCATCCCTGTCAGGCAGCATTTGATTAGGAACACCTCAGAAATGTGGCAAAGCACTACTGTGTTTCAGTCTCGGGTGGTGTTAGGGGAAGTAGCACTCTGGACATCCCAGCTGGGCCATTCCAGCCTGCTTGTGCTTTCTTTTGCTCTTCATACAGAGCATACCTACAACAGAAGTAGGTAGGTTGGGAGCATGTTCATTTAGTACATATTCACTCCATAATACACAGATCAGTAACACAGATTTAGGTGCAAGATAAAGCTGATAAAGAAACCCTTATTGTCTTTCATAGCTGTTCTTCTGAAGCTATTTATTTAACCAATTATTGAGGTACAAATGCTGCTGCAGATGCCTATAAAAGGCTGGATGTTAGAAAATCCTGCTAGAATCATGCCTGTGGAACAGCCAAATGCTGTGAAGAGGAAGAGTCAGACCTGTCCTTATCATAAGTATATGCATGAAAGACCCCAGTAATGAGCTTTAATTGCCTCCTGCCTCAGCACTAGAGGGAAATGCAGCAGATTAAAGTTAAGCCTCAGCGACACAGACACACACCACATCTGCAAGTTCTGAGCACTGCAAATACTAAAAGCGCATCTGTGCAGCTCTGAATAGACAGCAGAGAAACACCTAGCATTTGTCTTTACTTCTGCCTTGGGAACAGGAGATTTGTTTGCCACAAGGCTGCATTTTATTTCAAAATCACCCGACAAACAGGATTGCTGCTGCATGCTATCAAAATGCGATGCAAAAGCAAGATCTTCAAAGCACAACTTTAATAACTTTGGTCTTGAAAGAGAATGGGAGGGAAACTAATTTAAGTATTTTGCTACTCATGAAGTGTTTAATTTCTGAAATAGAGTGCTTGGCATTAATAGGGCCTATTGGAGGCCACAGCTCTTGGCTCTCTGCACGTCCCTCGAAGGGCACACTCTTCTCAGATTCCTGGTACTGACTTTTTGGAAAATGGCATTTGCTGCTCTGAATGCTTTGTGCAGCTATTGTAGCTGGAGGGGCAAGAGGCATTTTTTCCTTTGTTTGTAATGCTTCCACAATCCTAAATAAGCATTGTCTATAGCACTGTCTGCATTGCTATGTCCTGTTTCCACCCACTTACATGGCTTAAGATCCTTCACTTCAGAGTAGTATCTTCAGCAGCCAAGAAACTTTAAAGTTAGTATAAAATGAGAGCCACTAATCACAGTCTAAATTCAAACTAATCTCAGCAAGTATACACTCCAGACCTACTTTCCGTGTAGACAACAGAGAGTAGTTGCTGAATTATAGCAATGAGGCCTGATCCTGCAAGGTGCTGAAAGTCAGTAAAGGCAGAGGAGGCTGAGGACTCTCAGAGGTCTTGTCACTTCGTGCTGCTCAGTCTCAGCAGAAAGAGGGTAGTAATGGGCAAATTTTAACTCTGCCTTTAGGAGTTTTATCTTGCCTCCTCCACTCCCTGACCCTCTAAAAAGGCGTCACACGGGGCTGGCTATTTCTCCAGATCTTGTTTTAATTATTTAAGTTAAGCGAGAATAGTTTTTGCCATTCCTTTTTGTGGAACACTCTGTACTTGGGGGGCCTCAGCTGGATATCCTGGGTTATGCAACCAATGGTTAAAGCTATTGTTTTCAGAAAGAAATTGCATGAAGCTCATTAAACGCACTCTGATCAGAGGAGGCGGGACACGTCTTTAAAACTGCATTTGGATCCAATCCTATTGTCCTAGATAGGGCTGCCTTCCCTCATTCCTGATTTAGTCTTAAAGAAACTATTGTTTAGCCTTAATTAATTTCATATTGGGCCTTATTATCACATTGAATCTAGCATTTGCTGGGAGATGCCTTCAGATGGAGAAGTGCTTTAAACCAGAAGAGGGCAGCAATTTCCCTGACAAGATTCAAAATGCAGTACAGTGGTTTATTTAAAACAGGTTTGACAAGGTCTGAACAATCCAAAGGGCACTAGACTCGCTGCAGTGCAAGTTAGAAATGGAAAAAGAAAAACACACATGCAAGAAAAAGGTTTGTCATTCATTACCCAGCTATTCAAACCACAGGTGTATAAATACTTCAGGCTTTATTGGCCTCTTGACTTAGATAGTGTCGAGCATTTGTTACCAGTCTTAGACATTTTATAGCCACAAAGATGGACTACAGCCTGCATTCATAGAGGAAGCAACAAGCATGTCACTCTTCTTTCTCTCCAACCCCCATGATTTATGTGCAGAATTGGTACTGAAAGATCTTGTTCTTCAACACATCAAAGTGGACCAAAACCAAGCCTTCAGTCAGGAGCCATCCTACAAGCCAAACTAATTCCTGATGCAATTTTACTTCAGTTTTGCCTACTGTGAAACTCTTGCAGAAAGGCCTGATGATGACAAAAGATTCTGTCCTTGCTTCTAACCTCTCTGCCTTGGTAATATTTACCCTTTCCATTAACAAGCGCTATTAATGGCACAAGCCGTTAACTAGCACTATTCTGAACAGACTGTTTAATAGTTTAACATGGAAGCAGAAACAGAGTATTCCTGAAATTTCCCTGTAACCATATTGCCTTCCCATTGCTAAGTAAGGAAAGATAACCAAATAATCTACACTGGGTGTGACAGGTAATGCACAGCCGGTGACAGCAGGCCAGGGCTCATTAAGGGGAAGCCTGAACTGCTGTGTGGTTTTAGAACAGATCTTGGTGGCACCATGTTCCCTGTTGCCTTTGGCTGTCCAGAACTTGACCAACAGCCCTCAGGCTGGTCCCACTCAGGCTTCTCCTACTCCAGATCCTTTCCCAAAGGCACTGCAGGGAGGAAGACATCCTTCAGCTCCTTCCAAGGATATCTCATTTTCATGAGATGCATGAAATGCAGGAAATCAGTGGTAAGTGTGTGACAGCCACAACACACTGAAAAGTTGTAACAGCTACAAAGTGGCTGAGAATGTTTGGGCTTTTTTTTTTTTGTTTGGTTTTTTGTTTTGGTTTTTGTTTGGTTTTTTTTTTTTTTTTTTTTTCCCCCAGAGAACTAGTTTTCTTGATTTTCTTTTGTTTCATTTCTTCATGCTTAATTTTCTCCTCCAAGGAGCTGTTCAAGGACACATTTTACTGCAAAGAGTGGACAAGAAGTCCTCCTTTATCCAAGAAAAAATGAAACCAAGCCTGGGGATACTTGGGCTAACGCTGAAACATGCTAGAGGTTTCTTTGGAGAAAAGAGGGATATGGGGAATCCTGGCAGCTCTTTCTCTCCATACATTTTCCCTTCCAAAAAGCAAATGAAAGGCAACTGCCAGGGTTAAACAGGCTGCGTGCTGCTAATGCCAGAGAGGCCAAGAAACCGTGAGGGTTTTTCACTGAAATGTGAGGCAGTTCCATGTCAGCACACAGGTACTGAGCAGCTTGCTCACTGCTCTGCCTACCTCTGCTTAAATAGATGCAGCGGGTCCTTCTCTGGTGTAAACTGCTGATGAAATCATTCCCTTGATGGCAGTGTCAATTTTTAATGCATTTTTGTTAAAATACTTTAAAGGTTTGGACATTGATTTTTCTTGTGTGAACAGAAACCAAACAGGACTGATAAACCCAAATAGCTCCAGGAAAAAGTCAAAATAACTAGGTCTTATGGAAAGTGATTAATACATCCTAAACAGGAGTACTCTATCCCTTCTAGAGAATGGCACATCCAACCATTTTCAATATATCTTTATCTTCATTCGTGGGGTTTAGCAAATGATCTGAGAAACTGTCATGGTATATATGGCATCTCAGCTCTAGCTATTTAATATTAGTCACTTGCAATATAACTGTAGGCACTCCACCTTCTTATCAGGAATTGAACTGTTAAACAAGAATCCAGTTACCTGGAAGAAAGATTTTGGGTATAGAATTTGAATTGTAGGTTTTTCTAATGTCTACAAACACCCCTCTAAGTAACTGAAGATCCTTGTAACCTGCAAATTGTGGAATTACAAACCCATACAAACTGGCATTGCTATTCACAATACTGTTCACAATTACCGTCATTTTTAAATGCCACCTCTAATCATTTTTCTCCCATCATAACATTGCCCTGTCATTGCTTCCCTTCCCTTCCTCCAGGCAAACGTTGATGTAGGAAATGCAGGAAAGATTTTGTGCTGAGAAAAAGTTGGGCAACTTTCAAGGGTTTTTTAATAGGGCCATTTTTCTCCTAATCATTTGTTCTAGCTTTGACCTTCCTGGTATCCTTTTCCATAGCTTTAATTCAGGTAAGCATGTAAAAAATTGAAGTTTGAAAGAAAGAACTTCTTAAGGGCATATATACACATATCATGGGCTATCACTGCAGCTGAGGTTCGTGCCTTAGAAATTTCTAATGAAAACAGGTAAGCAGATTTCCATGATAAACCCTGAGAACAGCTGAAATGTTGCACGTTTTAACAGCATATTAGGATTCAGAATTTAGTATTGCATGGGAAAAATAAAGCAACATAATTACTTCCTTCACACTTTCATTGTCTGCAGGAGTCAAATCTAGCTTTCAAACAGATGCCCAACATGAACATTAACTTCCAGGATGTTGGGAATTTGCTGATTCTGATAGCAAGTCTGTCTGTGGAAGTCTTCAAAGAAAAGCAAGTTAACATTTCACCTAGGGAACAATAGGGAAAGAGCTATCTCTAGGTGTGACAGTTGGTTTAATGACTTTTTTCCAAAGTTTGCTTATTTGGAGCTTTTATGATCTTTGTAACAATATCCCAAGTAGCACAAGAATGATGTTTATCAGCCAAAATCAGCTGCAGAGGTAGCAGTAAGGGAGAAATGGAGAAGATGAAGTGCTTTGAGCAGGTTGTTCACATCTGGTACGAGCCTTCCCAGAGTGCTTCCCTGGAGGCCTGCCCTTCCAAGAACCGGTTCTAAAGCCAAATCTATCGTTGAAGCCTCTCCATAGCCACTTCTAGAATCACTGTTATCAAAAAGATAAAGCAAAAAGAGAAGCCAGAGAAGCCCACGTAACAGCATTATGGATTGGGAATAATCTTCAAAGTTTTAGCTGTTACTTCGGATGAACAAATTAGTAGTTGCTCAAGAAAACCGAACAAACCCAAAACCCCAGCCAAACAAAGAAGAAAACCCCAACCATCCCTATCCCGTTTGCTTCTGTCCTGGGAGCCAGGCAGCGGGGTCATAAGGATGTACGGACTCTGCCAGTGGCATGTCGGGGCTCTGGGATGAGCCCCGGCCTCGGGCAGGACTCGGGGCACCCCGGAGCTCCTTGGCCCCGCTCCCCCATCGGCTTCCAGCCTTTGAACACACCACCACTACCTTGTAATTAACAGCAGCCGTCACTCCGGGTGTTCTTAAACAAATGAGGCAGAAGGAGGAGTGATGCCGAGGTGTTTTCCCTTGGGGGCAGAGGCGCGGGAGCTGCCAGGTAGCGGAGAGAGGCGGGCAGCCGCGGGGGACACGGCCTGAAGCCGCCGCCCTGAGCCGGGCTGTAAAGCGGGACAGGATCAGCGGGAGCTGCCCCCCAGAGCCGGGCGCACCGGGACAATGAGTCCAGGGGCAGGAGGGCTCCAGCGCTCGCCGGTCGGGTTTGCAGCCATGGTTCGCCTGCAGCATTGCAGCCTGGGCACAGGAGGAAGGGCACCTTCCCCAGAGCGCTCGAGTTCAGCCCCTGAGCCCTTTCAGGCTGTTTTGCACCTATCAAATTTACCAGCCTTTTTGGAAGCAAAATCTGTATGTTAGGACGGGACTACTTCAGAAACAATGCTCACCCAAACACAGCAGCAATGGGCAGCCAAATAATCTTTATCAGTTTTGTAGCTATAAGAAAGAAAAGCAAGAAAAAAACCCCTCAACCCTCCAGCACAAAATCCAGGCTGTGCAGTTGCTGTGGAGCTTTTCTCCTCTCCCTCTCCCTGCCCTGAGAAGAAAGAGAGAGAACATACATGGTGACATGAAACACTTCAGAGAAAAGCAAACAAATATTGGCTTCTCTGGAGAATCCGAAACATAATGATACTATAATGCTAGCAGTTTATTTTTCACTGCCTCAGGCTGCTTGGCAGAATGTCACAATAAAATCATCTAGGCATGAGAGATTAACTGATGTCTATTTTGCTATAAGGCTCAGCCCTCTTCCCACTGAAGGGCTTTTACACCTGCCAAGGAGTACTGCTTCCCAATCGCCATTGAGTCGTGGCACCAGGAGGGAACCTCACAGCCTTTGATCAAGTTAGAGCATGCGGGTTCCTCAGCCAGCTCCTGGAACACCAGCTGGGCAGCCGAAACCAAGCGCCAAGCGCCAAGCTGAGCTCTAGCTGCAAAGATCTTCATCTACACCACCAGAGCAGCAAACAGAAACTCAGGTGGAGGGGCACACGAGGGCTTAAATCATGCTGCAATCTGTGCACAGGCTTGTCGCATCCTTGGGCTGGGGAAAACCGTGTTGTGGTACAAACCCTGTGCTTGGCTGAAGACAGTGAAAATTCCCCCTCTGAGCTGGGGTTTCGCTTCATATACTTCAAAGCAATGGAACATGCGAGTTTGGGCATTGAGAGCTTTTTGGAACAGGTGGATCTGCTGTCAGCACAGTCACATGCCTCTACAGAGCCCGAAATAACTGCTTAAATACGGTGCTTCTCTCCCGAAGTATAAACAGGCAGCAGCAGCATCCCCGAGAAACGATTTTTTGCCTCTGAATTGTTTCCTGATAGGCAAGCAAATGTATGTTTAGCGTTGGTGAAATGCATTAACACTGGGAAGAGCAAGGGAGACAAACAGTATGAATAGATCCATCAATCAGGCATCCTCCCCCATCCCCCAAAAGCTTTTACTTAACTTTAAAAGCAGTAGCACAGCCTGTGTCCAAAGCTCACTCTTGGCTTATTTCAAGACCAAGCACTGGAATTTTATTAGCCTATACCAAGAACTGTTTCTATAAACTTTTCCCCAGAAGAACATTGAAACCATTTGCATCATCTTAACTCGCTGGCTGCAGAGCAGCGCTTTAAAATCTACACTAAATTAAAAAATAATAATAATAATAAGGAAGAAGAGGAAAACCCACTACAAAACTGACTCACTGAAACAAGTTAACTTTCCCCCAGGCAAATGAGCACTTGCACCCCTTTTGGTGGCATCGTTGCTTTTGCCACATCCTGAGATTTTGGTTTCTAAGATCACTAAAGCACCCTGGCATCACAGCACAAAGCCCAGGGCTGGAAGAGCCACATACTCGAATATTCACATGGAAATCTGGAAGGAATCATGCCCCCATTTAAACAAGAAAGATACTATTTATACCAGCCATTATTTTACAGCAGAAAAAAACACTTGTATGAAGTGGGGAAAAAACATGTTTCTCAAAGTCCCTGAAACTTATCAGGTCCCACTCGCCTTAGAGGGAAATTGGAAGGATCTGTCCTGTTGCAAGTGGTGGTCAGGACCTGCATGAACCAGTGCCATGACTGAGCCAAACTTCACCTGAAAAGCACATTAGGAGTAATATTTATGGCCCAGATTTTTCACAGGTTTTAAAATATTTTTGTTCTGGATGGGAGCTTCAGGGTGCTTTGAATACCTGTAACAAACTGCAATAACTGGCACTAATCCCCACCATGAAGGCCCATGTAGCCTTTGCTCCATTGCACGGGAGCTGCTGAGCCACCCTGCAGCCCTCCCACTGGCCACAGCCCCTCCTCAAGTACAGCTTGGGCATCTGGAGTTCATATGACAGCACATCCCCACATAAACTGGTCTTGCACACAGAAACTGGGTGGAAAAGCTGTGATTTTACTCAGATATGAAGTTAGAAGCACATTTTTGTCTCAGCCCATCTGACTACCGGTTCCGCCTGCTCCTTCAACCCTCTCATGTATTACATACACTTCTTATATCTTGCCTTCTTGCCTGTGGGACAGGAACAGCGCTTTGCTCTTGCTTCACACAGCACCTAACACAGTGGTATAAATAACTGAAATGAATGAATCAGTGCCACAAACAGACCCTGTCGGCAGGAATCTGCTGAATCAGCAATGCTTCCCAGGGGAGGTGCATTTTGCAAAGGCTCCAAAAAATGTGGAGTGGCCAAGTGTGAGGATGTCCTTACAGATACTGCCACACAGATGTTTCGAGCTATGTTACTCAAGAGCTGACCTTGGGAAAGCAGTGTCTTCCTGCTCCAGTGGATTTCCAGGGCTGTGGATAATCTGCCCCCAGCCTGCCTTAAGAGCAGGGTCTGTGCCCACTGGGTTAGCCTGGGCAGTGCCCCTTGGATGCACTCAGCAGAGACAGAGATGTGGCTGGCACCAACCCTGCAGGCTTTGATTTTCCGGCCTGAGGCTGTACTCATTTGCAGCTGGGAGAGGCCTTCAGCTGGGATGTGAAATAGGGGTTTTTACTCCTCTGTCCCCCAGCAAAGAGTTCTGTGCATCCTCTCTGCCACATCTGCCAGAGGCAAGCAAGTGCACGGACAGGACTAGTGTGCACCACTCGCATGGAAGGAATGGGAACTGGGAGCCCAGCTGCCCTACCTGCCTCGGGAAATCTCTGTCATCTCATACCTCCATTACAGGTCAGTTGGGGAAAAATAAAAAGTTGAAAGAAATTTACCAGTTCCACTGAAATTGGCTCAAGTTTTCCACAAGTACCTCCTTTCTTGGCTGTTCTTTATTTTACCTTGTGCACAGCCAAACCTCTTCTCAAAGCCCAGCAACCCCATTCTGCAGGGATCCTAGAGCTGCCCTCACAGCAGGTGTGTGCAGGGCCAGGGGAATCAGCTTGTCCCAACAACACAGGGAAGCTGAGGATTGGGCCCTGGACAGCTCTCATTTCTGGTCTGTTTTAACACAGGTTGTCCTGGGATACTAACAGCATTTCCAACGCATGCAAAAAAACCCAACCCACAGTAGAAAACCCAGAGAAAAGCCTAGACACAGAACAGAGCCCAACGACAAGCTTATTTGTCTCTCTCTGCAGTGTAAGCCTTCTTTAGGACAGGATCCCTAAGCCATGGCTTGTAAAAAGCTGTTTGTTTTGTACTGACCTTCTCCTTTTATGTAACATGATAGGCATGCTTCATGGGTACTGAATGCAGCTAAACATATGTCGTCAGCTGTGCTTTGCTGCCCCTTCTATTAAAATGGATTTTGGTAGCATATGTGGGAATAGGCTTGCCACAGACACTCAAGGGAAATGAAGGAATACAGGGCAATTAGCAAGAGCAATCCCCAGACCTCTCTGCTAAGCCTCCATAGGAAGTACAAAGACTTATCTCATGGGCATGGAAACAATTAAGGTCAACAAGTAATCGTGGAAAAGGAAACTTTAAAACCAAGAACATGGTAAATGACCTAGTAAACACCACTTTTGCCCCCCTCACAGACTTAGGATGCATTTCATCTGGGGTTCATATGCACAATCTAGCTGGCTTTTGCCTCCCCAGCCCCCCTCACATAATGACTTCCCTTTGCAATTTCCTGGAGGAAGTTGCTGGAGTGATCTTTTAGTGATAAAAATAAGCCATAGTGATTCTTAATTTTCAGTCAAAGAATTCTCCTAATCTCCTAATTAAGGGCCAAATGGCAGCGGTGTCCCTTAGAAAGCCTCAACGAGACAAGCAGCCTTTGCAGAAGAAAGCAGTTGTTCTGGAAGAGAGAAACATCTTATTGATCATTTGGCCAGATGGATAACATCCTGCATCTGATTCCTTTGCAGAGGCACTTGCAGAAATGCTGCACTTGATAAGAGAGTTCCTTCATAATTATTTTCTTTTTCACAGGTCATTAAAGAGTAGACACTGTTGCATTGTTTCTCACAACTTTAGAAGCAGTAATTGAATACTGACGTGTCAGCCATAATTGGTAATCCATGCTCTGTCACTCATTTTCTCACTTCCCTCTCTAGCGGGCAGGAAAGAATTTCTGAGGGTTATGATGACACCAGTGAGTTCTCCAGGGTTTTGCGTATTTGTTTTCATCAGTTATACTTAACATATGGTATTTGCATGTCCTCTTCACGAACACTTGAAAGCTGACCTGGAACACAGCACCCAAGTGAGTGCTGCCAGCTTCTAGCTCCTGACTTACATATGTAACAAGCAGTATCATGTCAATCTAAACCACGCTTCTTTACCCAGTCAATAAAGCTGCAATTCTATGTGGGAGCCCCCCATAGCATGTACAGAGGAGGGAAAAGGGAGGTTTGGGAAGGCTACCAGTTGTTCCAGAAATGAGGCATGTCTAAGTGACACACAAAAGGTCTTGTCTTTACAATTAGGCAGACACATCTTTTTCAGTTCATTGCCTGTATTTATATACTGGCCAGACCAATAGGGTGGTCTGCGTCTAGTTATATATTTTGTAGCTGAAGACAAAATACAATTCGTAACGGAGTCTGGACCCTGAGTCTCTGTGTGACAACAAGCCATGTTTATTTGCTCCTTTCTTTCTTTCATTAGCTTCACAATTTAGTGCAACCCTTAATACAGCAGTTCAAGCCGTGAGGAAAATGGAGATAAGATCGTATTGAACAAGTGCAAACATTTTGCAGTATGAGGCAAAAACCCTTTAACCCCAGATTTGTGGGACTTGACTACTATTAATGCATCATCTGAATGAAAGGATGTAGTTAAGAAAAGGTAGGAAACTGGCTTTGTGCAAGTATCTTCTGCTTCTTTGACTGCTTACCACATCATAATCTCATCCTCAAAATCCGTCTATTCAATGTCACAAATATATCTGAAGTCCTTGTCACTTGTTTCTACTGCAGGGTACTCACAAGATGCTTTTAGAGAAAGTACTCAAGCAGTAGGTAGCTGGAGGCTAAATCTGGCTTACAGTGACTGTAACAAACTATGACATCTGTCACAGCTCCTCTTGGCTAAACCTTTAATGATTGCTCTGACCAGAGAAGATGACATCTGAAGTCAGTAACTGAATAATGCTAATGATACTTCATAAACAGCACAATTCAAATATAATGATGCATTTCTCTGAAGAAAGATGCTGAGAGCTGAAAGGGGTCTGACTGGCAGATATTTACCCCCCCCCCCCCCATCTTTCTTTCTGTCCATAAACATCCTTGTGAAGTGCTGCGGGCAGAGAGCTCTCATTTTATGCATCCCAAACTGCAGCAGAGACCAGTGTCTAACAGAGGGAATACATATGTCAAATATGTCTATACAGATGATAGAGTTTCATCTATGTATTTTTGGCATCAGTCTGTATCTATTAAATAATGGCACATGGGTATCATCTGGTTGCATATGCAGTACCACTTTGACCTCAGCAACAATAATTCCCATTGTTGCAAGTTTGTAAGTTCTCTGGGGCAAGGAATGTGCTTTCCTCTGCACTGGTATTAGTAATCAGTTGTATTTTTGGGATGTTGTGGATTACACCAGAGGAAATCGGGTGTGCCAGGTGTACAGCTCCACAGACAGGTCAGGCCATCACCAGTGAGCTAACAGCCTGAAGAGGCAAGACACGCAACAGAAATATCATCCCACACTCGGAGCTGATGTGTAGAGAGGTGACACATTTTGCCCAGGGTCACAGAGAGGGCTGTGTCAGAATGCAAACCCACATCCTCCCAGTCCTAGTCCAGTATCTCAATTAGAAACTGTTTCTTAACCTCTGTACTGAATATACTTGCAGCATTTTCTATAGGGCTTTGACTAATGCTGCTGCATCAGATGTGTCTGCAGCTGTTTCAGGAGCAAATGTTTGAACCATAAATTCATTTTTTTGAAGATGTGACTGTTAATAACAGTTCCTACGCTTTCCTAGTAACCATTCCCCATTAGCCACAGCAGAACCTCAGAACTGGCCGATGACTGACAATTGTTACACAGGGCAGTATCCCTGTGTCACTTATTCACAAAACCTGTCATCACTTCTTGTCAGTAATCTTGATCTAGTTATGATTTAATTTATGCCTTGTGTGCTGTAAGCCAGCACTTAATTTTTTTTCAAAGCAATCAAATGAACTCTTTTGTTGATCCGCCTCATTTCTCTGACAGATGCTGAAATCAGACTATTCTGAGAGCAGCTCTTACCATTCTGGCAAGTAAGTAACATACCAGCACCACTGCTAGCAGCTTTCAACTCCAGGACTCTCGATATAATAGGAGCAACAATACAAAATTCCCTACAGTAAGGAAAGGGAAGTCTGACAGCATACAATTCATGCTAACATTAAGCTAATGACAGGGAATTTGTGACAACACAAGATTGGATTTTGAACTGTTGCTGAGCATGCCAAGCTTTGCTTTAATTTAAGTGGATTCCTAATGTGAACTTTGCCCATGTGCTTTGGGCAAGATTCTCACCACACATCGTCTTCCCACAGTGACAGTCACTAATAGGTGCCCTGAAACTCAGGTACGGAGCTTGACTCCTCACTGTCAGCATCAAGACAAGGGAAGCGTGCTTACCAAATGAAAAGGTCATTGCAAAATTTAGAGAGAGAATGTAGTATCGAGAAAGTAATTTTTTCGGAATCTAATACTGGCTCCTCTTCCATCTGCAAGGCAACACTGCCATGAGGCTTATCTCAAGGCCTAGAACACTTCAAATTTTCAGCATTTTACTGAAAAGGGCCCCTTGGGGAGTAAAGGCCATTCATGTAACATTAATAATATTAATGTTATTAGCAGCTAATAACAAGAACCACTTTTTCAGACTATTCTCTCATTACTATTGAGTACTACAGCAATATCAGGAGCTTCTAACCCAGCAGGAAGACGCACTGTCCAAGGCTTCCAAGGAGTGAAACCCCCAGTCAGTGAAAGAAGACTGAGGAAAATTTTAAAGAAAAAGGAGCAAAGGCAGAGATTTTAAGAAGCCATCTGTGCTGCTCGTTATCATACAGGAAAATACCAGCACTTGCAGTGCGGTCTGTAGGAATCTCCCCCGGATTGCCATAGTCTTTCAGAGAGGGACCAAATGACCTCCAGACATTCCTTCTAGCCTCAACTGTTCTGTGATTCTGTGATCATTGGGTGACATCACACCAGCTCCCTCCCTCAGCTCTCACAGGTCCATTCCATCAGGTCCATGGACTGTATGCATAGCTTGTTTGAATGTTCCCTAACCTGATCCACCTCAATAAGCGGAAAGTCTTCCTTGCTCAGGAATTTCCCTCTGGTCCCAGGACCTGGGATTTCTGAAGGTAGGTCTTACCAGTAATCACAGAGCCAAAGAATTCATTGAGTTCTTTGGCATTTTTCATGGTTTTTGTCACCAGGTCCCCTTTCCATCCCTTTCCAGATTCAACTCCAGAAAAGCTTTGGCCTTCCTAACTCCATCCCTGCATGCTGGGACAATGTCTTGATTAGTCCTCCTGGGCCACCTATTCCTGCTCCCATCTCTCATATGCTTCCAAAACTCAACAGGAGATTGCTGTGCTACAAATACAGAAACAAACTATATTCATTCTTGTGGTGGTTTAGGTCGTAAATCAGCCACGCAGTTTGCTACATGGAGAATCGAAAGAATGCAACTCCCACAGGTTGAGATAAGAACAGTTTA
>JAOEHY010024132.1:0-20246 GCA_025447955.1 Psilopsiagon aurifrons
GTGTCCCTGCCCATGGCAGGGGGGTTGGAACTAGATGATCTTGAGGTCCTTTCCAACCCTAACTATTCTATGATTCTCTAATTCTCCTCCCCATTCCCGGAGTGGGGGGGGGGAGAGGGGGAAGTGAGCGAGCGAACTGTGTGGCTGATTTACAGCTGGCCTTAAACCACGACACTCCGGGAACCAGTTCTCCTGCTAGCAAACTATTAAAGCAGTAGAAATTGTAAGCAACAATCCTAAGTGAGTTTGATGACATAGTGAAACATGCAGAATGAAAAAAGGATGCTGCCCAGCATACAGCTAGCACTGAAGATGTTCTGTTGCAAGTCAAGTAAATGACTGGAATAACAGGACATAAGAGTAACCAGTGATGTTTGAATACTAACCTCTGCTCTTAACCATATTCTTACATACAGTTTCTATCACTTCTGTCCTTCTAACATGCCCTGTCATTACTGATAAAATGGACCCCATGCCGGACACAGTTTAAATATTGTTAGCAGCATTTCAGAGAGAATTCTTGTGATGGCAGAAGTCAGCCATTACATTTGGCCACTCAAGAGTGAAAAAGAAATATTTGCTCAGGCTTCAGAGGGTCATTTTGGTATCGAAGAGGAAGATAAAAGCAAGAATCTTTTACAATATGAATTAGCAAATCAAAGCAAATAGGGATTTCACTCACCGATAACCCAACAGAAAAGAGACAATTATAACACACATTCAGCACTGTTTGTTCTAGGCCACATGATTATATCTCATGCCAACAGATTATATGCTGGTAATTAAAACATAGAACACTCAATATAAATCTTGAAGAAAACAGAAATAAAACATTATTTCCAAGAAAAAACAGGGGTAACTGCAGCACCATGGACACTGCACTTGGTGCTTACCAGCACACTTTGATTATTTTAGTTATATGTCGAAGTGATAGAAATGTATTCATTTCAATCACTCAGAAAGGTCCATCTGTTATCATTTCCTCTTAATCTGAAAACTATTAAAATGCTCTAAATCTCTTTGCTTAATTATTCCATCTATTGTGCTAACAAAGAAGGGGGGTTATACAGTAAAAGCTTAAATAAAGTATTTAAGTACAGTATTTGTATTTCAATTTCTGCAGTAAATTTACAATACATTTACACATACAAAAAAAATTACTCTTATTAAGAAGCATAAAGAAATATCAAACATTTATACATCAGAACTGATTAAAGAAACTGCTAATAAGCCAAGCCCCAAGAATGGAAATCTACAGAAATAGCACACATGAACTTGGTTTAGACTCAGTAGCATTTCTGAAAGATTCAGAGGATGCAGAGCTCTTTTTAAACTTCTTTAAAGGGATAAGAAATATTTGTATAAAAATGTATTAGATTGAGAGTTCGTTATTTTCTTCTTTCCTTTTTCAGCTCAATTCCACCTACTTCTTCTCCCTCCCATTTATATGCTTAGAAACTTGATTAATTTATTTTGCTACTTCCGCTAATACCAAATGTAAAGATAAAAAAAGGTGCTGAAATTAAACAATTACACAAACACAGGCGAAGAACCTATTGGTAGCTGAGGCTTAGCTACAAGTAGCAACGATTTTCCAGTGCTTCAAAACGCAAACAGAAAAAGAATACCAAAAAAAAGTGAAACAGGGAACAGGTGGCAAGATCAAATCCGCTGATTACAGAGAAAGAAACCAGTGGAAAGTCTAAAGGAGAGGCATGGTATTGCTACAGCCCAGTTCCCTATTTTGCTTTTAAGGCAGAACAGACCACAACAATCATTTAAACAAGCCATGGAAGAGCCAAGTCTTATCTCAAACAACACAGTGTACTGTGTTCTTCAAACTGTTACAGTTCATTTTATAGGTGAGATTCATACTAGCTAATTACACAGATTGCTCTGCTTGAATCTGCATCTTCTGCTTATTAGACTTCTCTAATAAGGAAAAATGCAGTCACTCTACCATGCACTGCTATCTTACTCAGTATTTCTGCTTGCACCTGTTGCAATCTGGTTTTTTCTACAACATTTTAATGACTTTCTTGCTTCAACATCAGGTCTGAAAGTGTTTCTGTTATTATTTTTGTTTCCTCAAAGTGGTAGTGACAAATGATTAACTGGTACAGTAACCTTTTCTATGTGAAAGATTTCCTGTTCCTTATTCCACAGAAATAGGGCTACCTTTAGTACCATGTTTATTTCAAAACCAATTTCAAATACAGGTGGAAGTATGTCCTGGAAAAAAAAAAAAACAACCCACAACTGCAATTTTATAATTAGACACAAAACCAGTCCCATTGCGTTCAGGGGGAATATGCACCTACATTTACAAAAAGAGAACAGTTTTTGCATAAACAAGCTGGGCACTGACATTCAATTTTATGGGGACTTTAAAGCCTAAAGCTCTTTGTCAAAAAGGTTGAAAGATGGCATTCTTTCTGTGGCCTAAGGCAAATTTAGATTCATTCCTTTTAAGCATCAACGATGCCAAGTGTTTGCCTGTCAGTACACTACCTGTCAAAGGAAATATTTTTCATACTGTCAACTGAAAGTCACTTTCCAGTTGCATGTCTCCGATTAAATGCATAATATTTACCCAGATATTTAGGATCTTCAAAACTTCATGTTTATTCCGGAGTCAGCTTAACATTAAATCACAGAAAGGTAATTCATATATTGCAATAAATATATAATAGTTCCATGAATCCCAAATCCAAGCATCTCGGATCGAGTGCTTTACATTATGCTTCCACTTCTGAAACTGTCTTCATGCTTCTGTTCGCTTGACAGAGTATGAATTACTTTTAAGACCTGAAACTAGAGATATTTGTGCTTAATTTGACTTTTCCATACTATTTTGTTTTCATAGCTGGTCCTGTATTTTTGTTAAGTATTTTGGTTTAGACTTGCGTAGGTTTCTTATTTCCTTACCAACAAATTTGGAGCAATCATACCATATATATGATATCTTCAAGGAAATAAAATGTTTTGTAACTGTGGCCATCAAACAAAAGAACTCATCCTAGATTCTCTCAGGCACAGCATAACTTTCTAGCCTGAATTAAACATACACACAGACATGGATCTGAAATGACTAACGACTAACCACTTTTACTACACAGAAAATTAGTATGTGGCTTTGCACAGAGGTCTACCTAATGGACAATTCTAAATTCAATCCTTAATACTATGCCCACTTGTCTAGCATGCAGGTCCTACTAACATGTGTAACCAGATCATAAGTATTTGTTCCCCAGGACTTTGCAATAAAGAATGAAAAGGAAACATCTGTCTAAATAATTCAGGGAAATTGACTGGTCTTCACCATCCAGCAACATGGCTACCCAGTGAAACACAGAACAGCAACTTGCATGTCAACTGTCTCAAATGCAAAGAGAATGCACAATCCAACAGGAAAAGAAACCTCAATGCCAGTACTACAACTGACATCACAAAACACAGGGTTTTCATTAACTTTTTGCCAAACCCTTATATCCATGATCTGGCATTGTTTCGGGTCTTTTAATAAACTGAATACAAAGAAAATGCACTGCTTCGAAAAGACATTTCAATTAGTATTTTATCCAGTTTAACATTTAATCCAATTTATCCAGGTTTGAATTTAAAACCGAAGTCTTAAGAGAAACACGACTTTCATTTTCTTCCACCCTAGCAGAGACTCAATTAAAGCCATATATAGGGACATGATTTGTACCACTCCATCACTCATGACCTAAAGCAATCTAGGGAGATTTCAACAGAGGTTACAACTGAAAATTCAGGAAATAAAAGAGAAACATACAAGTTACTAAAAGCTAGGATGATAATATGGTACAGTCCTTCAACTGGTACACATTATCTATATCCTAAGGTCTTCCACAGGTAGTTCATAGGAAAAAAGTCTCAGCAGCTACAGAAGTTGGACTTAGAAGCGATAGAGAACCTTGTCATTTGAACTGTGTCAATGGAAATGATAATGAGAAATAACTAAATCATTCCCAAATCCAAAAAGGATACAGAAAACTCCTAGTACCAAAGCTTCTTCCTCTTAAAGAAAGCCAGCAATGTTGTGGTAAATTAAAGTTTAAAAAAAAAAACTATGCAAAGCAAACTTCTAAATCTGGTTTCGCTGCTCTGTTGTTCTTGTCTCAGGCTTAAGGAAATTTATTACTTCCTCCTCCTCCTGCTTGTACCACTAAGAAATCTTCCAGAATACAAGTCTCTAAATCCTCTGCCTACAGCTGTATTACATTTAGGTGATTCAGCTGGAAATGGAAGTCCTTTTGCTTGGGGGCAGGGAAGACACCCCCCAAACCTACAATTAAAAAAAAAAAAAGGGAAAAAGTCCTTCTAAAGTGGTTGTAAAAGTACATTTGTGGTTCCCTGCTATTTATACTGAAGAGAAAGAAGGCCTGAAAGTTGGCAGCAGGCACTTCTGCACGGTTTGTATCTCAGAAATACAAGTATGCCAAGAATTTTCTTTTGTGATTTCACTGCAGAAATCTTCAGATTTCTAAGAAGAGGAGGTGAAAGAATTGTCTCATTCCTCTGCTAGAGGACATGCTGTCACGTATCTACCATGGTAAATAATAAGCAATTGTCAGGAGTCTGAATGGCAGAAATTATGCCTCTTAAAGCCATCTGAATAAAAATAATTTGTAATTCTCAATTTTTTTAGAACAATTTGAGAAACTGAAGATAATATTTTAGCATAAAAGATGTGGAAAACAACAAAGAATTAAATATATAGGCTTATTTCAGATAATTTTTGTACGCCACAAGGCAGTAATAAAGATGAAAACAGATCTGATTTTCCAATGCAGATCATCACTTGACCATTAGAGAAGGTGCTGTTGAAACAAAAGACTAATTTCACACAAGTAGTATTTTAAAATTTGCACTTTACAGCTGTTCCACTGGAAAATGGTGGAGGGAGTAATATAATTTTCAACAGGCAAGCACTCCCACACATTGTCTCCATGTGAAAATCTTGTGGTTATCAGCCACTAGCTGCCATTATCTAAAAACGAAAGCTTTGTCTCACAGCCAAGTGAACTTTTCTTTAGGTCAACATGAAGATTTACTGGCACTTAGAACAGTGTACACCATCTTCAAGGTAAAAAGTTTGAAGCAAATATCTGAGATAGCCCTATCAGCTCCACATTTCAGCTCCTCCCACCTGAATTGGCTTCTCTCGTCTAAGTCAACTAATGCACAATTCAATAGCCTTGACTTACTGTGAGATGTGAGTTATTGGGGTCAACAGTGTCTCACCCTCCAGGTCAAGCTCATCGGCAAAACTGCTGGTCCTGATGAAGGGTCCTGTGTTCACATCTAAAAAAGTCGGGCTTTTTTTCACTGTGAGGAAACATGTAGATAACAGTTAAAGCAATAGCATTAGTTTTGTTCAAGAAAGGTCTACGCATCATTCGGATCTCTTTAATACTGTATGTTTTAACACTATATTGAAAACAGAAGTTACTACCAAAATATTGTATATACTGCAGAGTTCACGAAAAGTAAAACTTTAATGCTTCTACCCAAATAATTTCAACTTCTGCTGAAGGCTTAAAATGAATAGTTTTTTCGGTTTTTTTTTTTTGTTGTTGTTTGTACATCTTATACACTACAATGTAGAGTATCTATACCACATGCAGCTTCATGCATTAAAACTTACTGTACAATACTCAGCCATACCATGAATCGCCACACTACAGTAATAGTACATAAGTGCAAGTCAATGACAAGAGCAGTTCCTACTCATGTCAACCCTACTTCATGTTTTAGCTTACAATACCAGTTTCTGGGTGTAAGTATTATGGCTAAGATGAAGAAAGCACATCTACATCAACAAAGGAGACAAGGCATTTTGACAGTGAGCAGTCACCTACTGTCACACACTGTCTGAGTTGGTCTACAGGTTCCAAATCCCTCTCACACTTTAGCACAAGGATGCCTCACCTTTGAGCCCAGACATGAGGCAGGTGTCAAGATATTCAGGTAACCAATAGGAGACCCTTAGTGTGAAGGCCATTTCAAAAAACTTCAGATATTGCAAGTTTTTAGGGGCAAAGTTACTTGCACATCAACACTTACATGCATCCAAGAAATTAGGCGGAGTATTACAGATTTCAGTTTTAAATTCAGGCTCTAGGATTCTGACGGACTCTAACATTAAGAACCCTAAGTGCTTTTTCCATCACGGGTCTAACTTTTCTTACAGAAACTACAAAATTTAACTATAAATACATCACTATGGTATTTATACATGTCTATATGTATTCATTCTCTATACGAATTTATATGAATTCTATAGAGAATAAAAAACCAAGGAAAACTCTGTAGAAATCATTGGTAAATTGTGACACCTCCACAGAAATCTTTAACTGGCTGGCTCATTCACTAACATTATGATAGTGTTGTAATTTATGAATTTACTGTATTAAAGACTATATATTATAATAGTAAATAAAGCCCTGCCCAAATGCAACATGAAAACTAAAAGGAATGCCGCAGAAGTAGTTAACTTAAAGGCAGATGAATCTAGTAAGAATAGAAGTGGGGATATCAGGAAAAAAATTCCATTTCAAATGCAACCATTTTACTCAAGTAAGTAGATATCTTCATTTAGCGGAAATGGCTTTGAACATTTACAAATAATCAGAAAACATTATATCATCACACACAAGGCCATTCAAAGTTAAAATAGTAAAGTCTGCTCCCAAGAAATTGTAATAGGAAAGGAAAACCTCTGAAATCACGTTAAAAAATGAGAGACACGAGTGCTAAGAGAGAAAATTCTTAAAAACAGGAGCCACTTGCAGGACTTCAAAATGAGAATTCTACAGTAAGTTTTAGCAAAAGTTAGCTTTCTTGTTTTTGGTTTTAATACCATATTATTTAATCACTTTGATGTAGCTTTCTTCCAAAATAGTGGCTATGAAACAAGCAAAACAGTCCCAGATTCAGATACGCAGTAAAATGTTTCTCAAACAGACTCATCTTGGCTTCCACTAAAGTAATTTTCTGTTTTCATTTTTACAAGATACAAATGAAAATTTCCTAGTTTCTGGGAAAGAAGAATTCACTGCTTTTTTAGTTTTGCTGATGACAAGTCAGAAAACTGCTGAACTTAAAACCATGTGAAGTGTTTGCTGAACACTCACTAAACTGCTTATGAGAGATACAATATGCACAGCACATATGAGGATTTGCAGAAATGGCTATTCTTGGATCATTCAAGACTCCCCTTTTCAGTTTCATGGAGGAGAGAGGAGGTGTGGCACAATGAAAAAGGAACAAGAAGCCAACCCTGTACCTCAGACTATTTGACAGTGCTGTTATCAGAGAACAGAGTTAAAGAGTTCCTTTATTTGAGGCAAACATGCTGTCTCCCTCCCTCTTTTTATTTCTAACAAGAATGCAACTATGATCAGTCTGTTCTGCTGACTAGTACAGCCCTCTGCTCCTTATGTTCTCATTCTTAAATCTATATTGCTGCTTCCAACATGAAGGAGGAACCACTCCAAACCATAACCATCCAACCTGCTTGGACAGAGGAATGAGGGACCAAGAAAAGAGCATGGCATAAATGAGAGCTCCCCTGCCACAAAATGCCCTGAGACAAGGCTCAAGCAGAGCACCAGGGAGCACATGCTGCCGCAGCATGTTCTTTTAATTTATAAAAATAAATTCATAGCTACTGGAATTTGGAGTCTCTCACAGAACACTGTTTAAAAAGAAAAAAGACATGACACTAGATTTCTAAATAAGTAGGCTAAAGGAATAAAAAAAGGAAGCTTTAGAAAATCATTTTCAATGGATAATAATGAGTGAATATAAACCAGGAAACAGGTGTCGCAAGGGATATTTACTATAATTCAGGGGTATCCAAGCTTTATTTTCTCAATTTTTGATGGATAGCAGCAGCAGCTATGGTAACAGGAATGACTATCCATGTGATAATGTTGAGCCAAGTCCTACTTTGAAATGGCAGAAAATACACTCTCCACAATAAGAACCCCTGCTTTAGAACAGAAATTCAGAACTTTCAGGAACATGCGAGGTGAGGCTGGAAGGCGCTCTGATAAACCTGAGTTGTCCCTGCTGATTGCAGGAGGGTTGGATTAGATGACCTTTAAATGGTCCCTTCCAACCCAAACTATTCTATGAACCTTCAATGAAGGAATAAAAACACAATAATAGGAAATAACTGATGGGTTTTCCATACTACCAACACAACAATTTTATATACAATATGACATGTATGCAGGTGCTTTTCTGGTAGTGGAATATTTGGCTGGTAAGACAGAAAATATTTTACACTTCCGTTTTTGCAGGCACAGACAATAAATTTAAAACACTTTACAGCACTTTCCATGGAAAATCTGAGTTTCAATTAACGCATTTAGAAAATACCTCTGTTCTAAAGAAGACTTCTTTATTTCATTTGAACATTTGCACTTTACAACCTGAGTAACTTTCCAAACTCAAAATTCTACTGACATGCCTTCTTTCTTTAAAAACCATCTCTATAATTTCCTGTGCCACACCAGACAACTCCAGATAAAGAATTGCAAAGATTTAGTAATTAACAGAGGTGACAGAGCAATGAAATATTATGAGCTTTACCTGGAGAGGAAGGAGCACTGGAAGACTGCTGGTCTGCGGAAAAGGATGGCCAGGAGCGCTGACAATCTGAGTTAGAGTAAAGACGCACATAAAATAGAGGCGGAGGGGTGGGGAGAGAAAAAAGCTCCAGGCAGGCAGCTGAGGAGATGCAGACATGCCTAAAATATAGTATGGTGTACCTGACATCTTTAAATGCAAAACAAAAAAATACTGTGGAAAAGAGTTTGTATGAAACTCTTTTAGTCTGCATTACACCTTAGCAGAACATGAAATCGCCACCAGGGGAGTCAATCCATTCTTCATGACAGCGTTACCTGCTGCAAGATATTTCTCCCCACATACAAGTTGCATTCTGAGAGAGGTAACCTACATGTCTGTCCCTTCCTTCCTGTCTTTAGTGTTTACTCTAGCATCTCCCTTTCCAAAGTGTACAACCTTATACAGGCCAGATCCCTCTTGCTCTGGTTCATCCCATTCATGGTGTAGCCAGCTCCTAGTCAGTTTTCGGTGCTACCAGGTGGCTAGACCAGTACTGCCACCCATGTTTTGAGCTGCCTGATGCATCCCATAGAGAGCATTTGAAGCTATCCACTTCACCCATCTAAGCCAAGTGACTGTCTCAAGCTGGATTTCTTGGAGAAAAGTTTCAGGCAAGCAAGGAGTCAATGATGAGAAAGAAACTCAGTAAAACATAACGTTCATGCTATGCTTAGTTCTTTTAAATAGCATTATCCTTTTAATAACTCTTTCATTAAGAAATGCCTTTGGACTCACACACTGGGACAATATTTCTTTAAGTCACTGTGGAACAGTGTTAGGTAACCCTCCCAGGTCCACTGAGCTCATGCCGCCTGGCTAGGAAATAGAAACTGAACCTATGGTGGCTGGCAAAGCTCCTCTGATATTTCCCCCAGATGAAGGAATTTCTTGTTCATATAAAACAGGTGACTTCAGCAGCTCTTGCTGCTTTTCTGAGCTTGAACCGCAATGGAGACGCACCACTTTAAATACAGGAGAAAACTGGAAATGGAAAATGGGCAAATCAAGATTTGGTTGGGGTAGTCAAGGAGACTCAGTTTGTTTTCTATTTTACCACCTTGATTGCACCTGTGTTCCACATGGGTTCTGAGGAGAAACTGAACCTTGTATTTTCAGACAATTTAATACAAGCCTGAGCATCCTTGCATTCTATCGCTGAAAAGAAGCCTCCATTGTCTTTAATGGATGACAACTAAGACAACTTGCAGGTGGCTCACAGCACTCTCACTAAATCAGAGGGGTTTTGCCCAGACCTAGCCCTAATCCTAGAGTCTTTGGGGAACACTCAATTGTTAAGAAAGTGCCTAAGCAAGCACATTAGAAACATCACAGGGCCACATGGCTGCTTAAATGATCTCAGAATCCAGACAAACAGTAAAATAAATTATTTAATTTATGGGTCCCCATCTGTTCACAAATAACTACAGAATATTTTTAGAGGAACAGATGTGTGTACTCCAGAATGCACAACATTGGAGGTTAAATCTGGAATTTTTTCCATCCCAATCTATTTGCTTAGAAATTTATTCTCAGCTATATGCTCAGATAATTTAACTACTGAATGAATTATAATTTATTTATATGCAGATTATCTTTTTCTATTGGTTATATATACACAAGCAATTTTTCTTAATAAAAAAAGAACGAAAGAAGTAGATAATCTACTTATGTAAATGAGTGTTGACTTTTTTCTTTGTAATGGAACTGTGGGTGCAATTGTGATACCGAATGTGAGAATGTATATTTTTGGCTGTCTAGATCTCCTTGGCTGCAAAAGATTTCTTAAAAACTATATGGCACTAGGCACACATGAAAAGCAGAGCAAACATTACATTGTTATAAGATGGCATGCCACAGATACAATTATTTCCTCAACTTACCAAGTAATTTTAACATTCCTGTTTGTCCTGTATACTTGTAAACATTTAGAGAGAGCAGAATACAGATGAAAAAGAAAAAAGGTAAGTGTCAGAAGAAATTAGAGAAAATCCTTTAATTGAAAGCTATACAGCTGATTTTTGAAGTGGCAGAAGTAAGCTGCCTGCAAATCATATTGTCCTTTAATCAGCTTAGAAACTTAGTGATAAAAGGTGGAACTCTGCAAATCAAAGCAGTTGTACAATTCATTGCTTGGATTGTTTCGAAGGAAGATATCTGTACTGAAAGTCTGAGAGACAGACTAAACTTAGTACTTGTCCACCTTTTAACAGCTATGTCATTTCTACCAACAGATTAATTATCAATCTGTTAATCTGTTACAATTAATTAACAATTAACAATCTTTCCTAAACAGAGGCCGAGAAAGAGTGGAAAAGCATGGGTGTTACAAAACATGACAAGACAGAAGCGTATGGAAAAAAGAATATTGAAGATGAGACTTTCTGGTTGAATTAAAATATGCCTGGTGGTGCCAGCTCACATTGCTATCTTATTTTAAAGGTCATTAAGCTTAAAACAGGTCAGCCAAAATTTTGAGGAGAAAAAATGTAAGTACTTAAGGTACCAATAATCACTAAAACACACCCTAAAAATTAAAGCTCATTCTTGTTGCCAAAATTTGAGCAATACATAGTAGAACTTCTAATAAAAGTACATTTGTAAAAAGGCCACATTGTAAATTCAGAGTTATTTTTAAGTTCATTACAGCTAAATTAACTATAACTAAGCCATTAATTGAAAGGTAGCTATCAAAGTTCCTTCTTTTTCCTAATACTATACTATTTTGTACAGTGTCAATTAATATACATGGATCCACATTTATCTTAACTACTTCTAACTTCAAAATTTGATTCACAGCCTACTCCACTGAGGAGATGGCAGGAGCAAATGATGGTTTCATGTAGCGGACTGTACAGTGCAGCCAAGGCATGTCAATCCTTTTTGGTTGAGGCACAAGCACAATAGTAACACATCTCAGTCAATTTCATATGGAAAAGCTGTCAGCTAATCCCTGTAGTTTCAGAAAACTGCAGAACTGGGGAATGTGTGCACCAGCCTTAGAGACAGTAGCTCTTCTGGCAAGTAAAAATGACAATCTTAGTTTGTCTGCAGCGGAGTATGCTCACTGAAGGAATGGTTGAATCTCATCCAGACAAGATAGCAACCAAAGTCCAAAATAAAAGTGCTCGTGCTTTAGAATGATGAGTGGATTCTGTCCTCATTCTTTCTCCTCCAGAAATTAAAGAGGACCTCTGTGTAGATCACTAATAGAAAGCATTACAGATACTGACATTTTATAACGGACATTCTTACCAGAATTTTCATATGCTTCAAAACTGAAATCAGGTTTCCTGTCCTCCGTCACGTGGTCATAAGTTATGTGTGGAACAGTTAATGTCCTATCTGGAGAAGAAGGCCCATTGTCTTTGTCTAATTTAAATTTCTTCCTTTTAACCTAAAAACACACATAAACTAGATTACCCAAGCCAAGACAAATTCAGATATCTCTTCAGCAATGTCATCAAAAATAATGCAGTCCCCACTGAACTGTAACCAGACAAAAGAGTGCCTGATGAATTACATTTTCATGATGGTATACTGCGCATTTCTCAGCAGGATTGACCCCATCCCACCAAGACTGGATAATAATTAGAGTTGTACACATTATCATTAGCAAATCCCTCACCTGCAGAAAAAAATCTGCTAGCTCTGTGACAGTTTATATAAATCAAACTATTCTAGAATATCTTTACCATTTTACAGGTGCAATAAATTATACCTTCAACAAAAAGCAAAGGGATATATTGCTACTGAGCTCAGATGAGCCTGAGATCCTAGGGAAGATTTTTGTACACCATCCTCTCCTTCCAGCCTGAGACTACTCTGCAGTACTCTTACAATAGTGAGGCTGAAGTATTAATATAATCTAAAGATTCTGACAAATGCATTTTGCTGCTGTTCTTTAAACAAAAATAAAAAATAGATCTTGAATTACGGAATCAGTTTATATGAAAATATTATCTTACACAGGCACAAGATGTCTTTACCATAGAAGCTTAGGAAGCTACAAAATCAGTTATCAAGAAAAGCAGCAGTTGGGGTTTTTCTGTTGTTCTGTGGTTTTGGGGTTGAGATTTTTTGGTTGTTGTTTTGGGGTTTTTTTGGTAGTAGTTCATTGGTTTGGGGGGGTTTTGTTGTTTTGTTGGCTTTTTTGTTGGTTTTGTTTTTTTTTTTTTATTGTTGTTGTTGTTGTTCTTTAAACCAACTAAGAGTTACTATTTTGGAAATAGTGGCAACAATAAGGTACTGACTGACGTGCTGAGTTAGGTCATTATTGCTCTTTTCCAAACCCACAGAACCATTAAAAAAGTCAGCCTTGAGAGCTGAAGGAAATTAAGTTACAGTTTAAAATGTTTGTATACTGAAAATCTCAAAACCAAAATGAAAATAGAACTTTGAAATCAAGTAATAATCTGCAACACAAACACAACATAGCCTCTAGAGAGTAAATAAATGCAAGTTAATGAAGAAGTTTAAGATTACTATAATAGGAAATGTTAGTTACTGGTACCATCACTGATTTCTTCGGTTTTGGACTGGGTGACAGCAAATGATAATTTCTGGCAGGTTTTCTAATATATATTTTCCATGTAGAAGAGTCTGGGTTTTCTGCCGCGTAGCATCGCCATGCAGTCTAGAACAAATGTTTTAAGCAATAAAACAATGAATGCAATCAGATTTGTAGCTATCTGTACTACAAAGTAACTTCCAAGTAGCATGTTAGCCATTTTTATTTAATAGTATTATTGAATTTCCACACTGGAAACATGAACTCGGTGCTGTTTAGAATCTTTATTTAGTAAACAGAAACCACATAGTTTGAACTGGGCAAATCAGAAGTGAAGGTCAGCTTTTTCAAGTGCAACTTTTGTTCACGTTAGCAACAAGTAACAAGAGAGAATTCCAGACTGCACTCAAAAGACTGGGATTGAATTTCTTGCCCAGCCCAAGTTTCTCTCTCTGATTTTGAGCATTTTTCCTATTGCATCCTATATTTTAGGCTTCTCCTCAGAAAACAAAAATCATTCTTCCCTGCCTCACAGAATACTATCAGAAAAAAAGCCATTGTGACATGGTCAGTGGGGCTATATTCATACAAAGAAGTAAGATTGTGAGCATCAGCGAACAGCAGCAATGGTTAACCAGGAGCTAAAACCCCAAACCAACTGTCCCTTCTGTCAACCACCAACGATTAAAGGACTATGTTCTAAGACAAAAAGGAGGAAAAACAGCACTAGGAAACAAGGCCAATCAGGGAGAAAATACGACTGCATTCTCTCTCAAATGTGTAAATACATCAGAATTGGTTAATAATCACACACTACATGGAAAAAGGACATAAAAACATACACAAATTTAAAGCGGCAAAGTCCAGAAAACACAAGATGAAAAATACCAGAGCAAGGCAGAATGACAGGAAAACAGGCAGTTGGAAAGTAAAGGATCAGACAGTCACCATATAATTCCCACCATGGTTAATAATATACTAAAGAAACAACTGTCCTCTAGAAGAAAACCAGAAGGCATACAGGAAAAAAAATAAATAAAAAAAAATTTATCACTCATTTCACTTGCTGTCTTGTAATTACTTTACAAACTTTTTGGTTTAAAAATAATCTTTTTGCAAGTTATTTGTAGAGCACTTATTAAATTGGGCCTTTAGAAGTCTGAGACTGTTAGTAAATCATAATTACCACTATTGAGAACAGGTAGTCAGCAACTCATTGTCTATCCTCCGCTCCTTCTCAACATTTCTGATGGAGCCAAGTACAACACTCTTGATATGAAGTCTCTGGCTTCCCTTAATTTGGGGTTCATTTCCCAAAAGTATCGGTGGGAACACTAAAAATTCATTCTTTGAAAACCCATACCTTTTTCTGACCATGCAATCCAAATGAAAACACTGCGTCTAAAACTTCTTGGCTAATTTCTGCCTATAACCAGAGCCTAAATTTAAACCTTTTTCACATTAACTTTGGGACTGTTTAGTTTCAAGCATAAACTTTACAGCTAGCTACTGTTTCCATATAGAGCCTGACCTGGAAATCCACATTCACTCATGAAGCTAGAGAATAGGAGAACACAAAAATGATGTGGCTTAGATGCACAACTAGATTTCCTTTAAATTTGACCCCTGTGCTTCTAAAGCTACAGGCAGATACTGAGTAAGGGAGGAAAAGCTGAGAAAACCTAGAATGAAACAACATTAATACTTCCCCAGGGTGAAATGCTGGCTCCACTGAAGTAAATGATAGAATCCCAAAGACCTTTCTGACGCAACTGTATTTTTAACAGAGGGGATCAAATTTTTTCTGCCTGTATCCTACAATAAGAGACTGATTTTGCTGAATTCCAGTTGTTACCAGACCATACCCTAGAAAAGTTCAGACAAGATCTTCCCGTTTAACATTCTGACTTAATTCTCCTAAATTTGAGATTTTTAAGAATGTATTTGTCATATGGAAAATGAAGATTATCTGACATTTGCTTTTACAAGGAATGATGTATTTTTTTAAAAGTACAAATTCATGTGAAGACTCCTCTGTTTTTCACACAGTATTTCCATAACATTTTCTCCAGGTAAATTGTTCAATAACTACAAGATAGGCTTCAGTTTTGATTTTAAACAGCTGAATTAAACAGTTCGCACCAATTTGGGAGTGAATTTTTCTGCTCTATAGTTTACATTAAAGGTGGGATTTAAAACCATTTAAAAGACTTGCATCTGTAACTCCTGCTCAATTTCTAGTGGGAATCAGTCATGAAAATACTGCCAACAGTTTAGAAAAAAAAAAACAAAACAAAAACAAAACCCCAACTATAAACGGAAATAAATTACAGTAATCAAACTGCATACTGTACCTGTATGAGAGAGGCAGCAGCTGGAATTTGACGGTTGAAATGCTTCTGTCTTTGTTTCTGTTGTACCTTTAGGGCAAAGCCTGAACCAAGAATTCCCTGTGGGAAGAAAGAAAACACAGATCTAATTTTTTTTTTTTTTGTGAGAAAACCACACATAATCTTACCAAATTATGTTGCATTAATAAACTTCTATTCGGCACCATAAAACCCAAATAATTATTTAGAGGAAATGACTTAATCCTGTTAAGTTTTAGACTGAGTTAATATTACTTGTTGAAACAAACTATGAATGCTGTCATGCCCTGATCCAAAGCCCATTTAAGTCAACTGGACTCAAATACTAAAGAGTGAGCAGAAATGATATTTCATACCCTCTAAAAGCCTTATAAATGCTTGTCCAAGGGAACAAAATAATAAAGAGAAATATTAACTGATGTGCCTAACTTCATACTTATGAAAAATAAAGCTTTGGCATGGCATGGTTCAGGTCACAAGAAAGACCTTTTAACCGTAGTATGGTAATTTCTATTTCTGTGTAAGCCATGCTGGGAGAAGAGGACAAAGAAGAGGAAAAGAAATATTACAAAATGGTCAGGACTTCAGTGAGTTCAACACAAGGCTATCTAATTAACTCTCACAACATGGGACATGGACTAATGGCACTGGATGGTGTACAACCCAAAATACCCTGCAAACACAGTACAACTATTAAGTCCAAAATTGAGTGTAGTGCGAGTCATTTATGTAGTCACCCGCATAGCTATAGACATATTTAACAGAGATTTAATAAAACACATAAAAATAAAATCTTCTATAAATCAGCTTACATGACTACACCTACCCAACAAAAGTATAATTCATTCTTTACATATGGTAGTCAAGGTGTCAGAGCAGACAGTGATCTTGGCTCAAGCTCTAAGAACTGTATTACTCAAGTGTTTTGAAAGGAACAGGAAAGGCCCTTCCTATTATGTTTATTTAGCAAAGATCAAAGAGCTGATGTTGCTCTAAGATCACTTGTTTGGGAAATGAAGGATCTTTGCTAAATCGAGAACCCATGCTAGTTGTGTTTGGTCACAACAATTACTTCAGCCAGCTCCTCGTTATTAAAAGGGCAACAAGGCAGCATGTAATAATTACCCCTATCAACTATTTACTGCTAGAGCTTCAAACCCTAAATTTCCCTTTGGGCCTACTAGCAAGAACAATTTAATTCAGTAATAATATCACATTGACAAAAGGGTGTTTGTTGTTGTTTTACTCCTATTAACGACTAGGAAAATCTGATGGGTAAACATAAAAGCATCGCTGTGAAGGTGGGGCTGCTACACCTTATTTATAAAGCATCTTTACTGGTGCTCAAGTCTGAGGAGGGGGAGGAAAATCAAACAAAACAAACTAAACCAACCAACCAAAACCAAACAAAAAAACCCAACCCATAACTCTTTGGTCAAAATGAGATCTTTCAGCATTTTTCTTACAGATCATTTTATTTACCAGATCAATCTTCTAAACAAGGAATATGATAGAGATTACAGTGAGGAGGGGGAAAGAATATGCTTTAAAGGCAAACTTACATTGGAGAGTCTAAAAATTTATACTTAATTACCCTCCTCTGCAAAAGGCTGTGGCCTCTGAAGTAACTAATTTCAAAAAGCCAACAAAGTTTAAATTGCTACCAGTTCATGTTGCAAAGAATTTTTGTGACCACACTCGCATAAAAAAATTCTTCTCATCCATCCTGTATTTAACCTTAGCACTTCCCTGACACAACTACACAAGCCTCTGCTAACACAAGTATTTTTGACACTGAACTGAAATGCTTGTTGAAAAATGAACATCTTAACAGCACCTTTCAGGTTGTGCAAAACTTTTAAAAACACAGTTCAGAGGTATTGTTAAATTGGAGGGTGGAGTGGCAGAGGTGGAGAAACCAAAACCACAAAAAACACCAGAGAAACACCATTCCCAAACCCTTAACTACCCTTGGCACTGAACATTTCAGTTTTTAAACCACAGTCCAGGTTTCACTGATTTTGAATTTACCCTTGGTACTCAAATGCCTCGTTTCTTATTAGAAACTGCTTCGGAACTTTCTCTCAGTGCAAAGTGCTATAACACTTCTAAAATCTCAGCCCTGAGTCACTTTTGAAAATAGGACTTTGGCCGTGGACAGTTGCTAATCTAGCAAAGAGTTGAATCAGTGTCCCTGGTTATTTACTGTTGTCTCTCTGACAGTGACACCTTTCCAGCAGCTTTGCTAGAAGAAGGATGTGGATGAGAACTCCGCAGCTAACCCTGAACCTAATCAGTTGAATAAACTACGAGTGAATGCCTAAAAAAGCCAAAACACCACTAAGTCGCTGAGCACAGAAATAACTAGCATCTGAAATAATTTCCACATCTTTCTCTTCTGAGACAGGCAGAAAAAGTAACTTGAATTAAACATCTCTTTCTCAAGTATATACCAAATCTAGTGATGCATATAATAAACACTGCATAACAATAACAAAATTTCCTCTGACAACTACTAAGTCAACATCAAATTGCCAGTAAAAGCACAAGATAACCTACCGCAGGTAGTGCAAAAAATGAAATTGCAAATACTGAAAAACAAGATGCAATGGTCTTTCCTATCCAAGTCTGAGGCACTTTATCCCCATAGCCAATAGTTGTAACAGTCACCTGTAAAGAGAAATACATAAAGCATTACAGCAAGTATTAAGGTGGCAAGTTTGGGTTCTTGTTCTTTCTTCCTTTTTTATTTATTTTAAAGAAACACTAATTGCATTCCTAACTCTTCTAATGACAGTCTTTGTGACGTTAATGAACGTAACTCTCCCCTTCAGGTTTACAACCCCACCTATAATAGAGGGAAAAAGGTAGAGGAAACTGAATTACAATAAAATACATTTTTAAAATCTTGTAAAGTAAAACCATTAATTTAAGTCTTCATGGCTGAGGCAACTTTACAGCATATGAAGTTACTAGGATATGGGTTGTCTGCCCATGTCATGCACTTTCCTTAGGGGGACACTGCCAAAAGTTCTGAATTACTGATTTTCTTTACGGGCAGGAGGTATTTGCTGAGAGCATTCCAGGGCTTTCACACAGAAAAAGCATATAAATACTCTAACCACGGACTGGGGTCAGACATGAAGTACTCCAGAGAATAATACCGGTATAAATAGCAAGAGAAGCTGAAAAATTTCCATGCAGTAAAGATCCAGAAAACATAGTCTAATTAAGCACTAATTCATATAATACATAGAGAATAAGAACAGATAATTTAATGCACACATGCAGGAAACATCTGTCGAGTTTGGGTTTCAAAACACTAAAGATTACCACTACAGTGATGTAGCATAAGGAGGCTTAATAAGTCATTATTTGCATGAGCCCAAGAAAAGAATGGATTTGTTTGAAGTAGAAGGATACATTTGGCATCTGCAAGCAATTTAAATTCACCTATGACACAAGCTATTTCCGAATTTAGAAATTACAGAGATTTTATCTGCAACTTTGAAGAGTCTAACCAGATCAGAGCATGTGAAACCACATGATGTCCTCAAGCAGTCAAAGCACACCTCAGTTGCTGGCAGTCCAGACTTTTTTTTCTGAAAGCATGGGCTTCAGCTGCGCAGGACACAGAGGATGTTAGTCCCAGATGGTAATAGACACGGGCTATGCCCACCTTGTCCTGCAGTTGCTCATAGTTAACCTGTCTGCTGTAATGCATATAACCTAGCAACTGCAGAAATGCAGGCAATGCTCAGACCAGCATCTCTAGGGAAGGAGAGAAGGGAAGGGCAGAGTTATAGAGGCAAGATGTATGTTAAGGGGATGAAGGGATGGAGACCCTGGGCTTGGGGATATAAAAGGTTGACAAGTGCTTCAGGAAAAGTATGGCTGTTGACCACTTTAAAAACTGTCAAATCCTAGTACAAGATGAGATACCAGACAGAAATCATGTGGATGTAATTTCTGACAGAGCTGTAGCCCAGAAACACATGAAGCAAGTCATCCATACTCAAACTGGCCACCTTCTAAACAACATCATTATGTGTCTGTTGAACACACAACAAAGCGGTAGCTGCTTGAGGAGGTAATGTGAAAAGTTTATAGCAAGCCGCTGATAAGCAAAACATTCAAGTATTAGCAATTAATTTTTTAGCATAAGTTTTTAAGATGTGACCTATTTCCAAAACTGTTTCATATCTTACAAAAGTATTTTAAGAATTAGTAAGGCAAGTTAAGTACCCAAGTACCTTTTTGCCTGTATTGCTGAAAACTGTTGTTGAAACACCACCTGAATTCAGGGTGAGGAACTGAATGAGGAACTGAAGGGATAACATTACCTCCTACCTACATAAGAGGATACATTAAAAGAAAAAGTACAATCCTACATTCAAATTAAAATTTCCTGTTAAAAAAAAAGTAGTATAAAACAGGAAATATCACTATAGGAAAAGTAATGGCCTCTGATATCTTCTTATGCAAAATATGATGAAGTTTAACCATGCCAAGTGCAAGGTCCTACACCTGGGTTGGAGCAATCCCTGCCACAGCTACAGGTTGGGCAGAGAAGAGATTCAGAGCAGCCCTGCAGAGAAGGACTTGGGGGTGTTGGTTGACGAGAAGATGAACATGAGCCAGCAGTGTGTGCTTGCAGCCCAGAAAGCCAACTGTATCCTGGGCTGCATCAAAAGGAGTGTGAC
>JAOEHY010024137.1:0-23676 GCA_025447955.1 Psilopsiagon aurifrons
ATAGGACAAGGGGTAACGGGTTCAAACTTAAAACAGGGGAAGTTTAGATTGGATATAAGGAGGAAGTTCTTTACTGTGAGGATGGTGAGGCACTGGAATGGGTTTGCCCAGGGAAGTTATGAATGCTCCATCCCTGGCAGTGTTTGAGGCCAGGTTGGGCATAGCCTTGGGTGAGAAGGTTTAGTGTGAGGTGTCCCTGCCCATGGGAGGGGGGTTGGAACTAGCTGATCTTAAGGTTCTTTCCAACCCTAACTTTTCTATGATTCTATGATCATTATTAGCTGTACATCCTTCTAGTAAAATGGAGCCCCACTATCTGAGAACTGACACGCTCTCTCTAACATGTTTAAGTTGACACCATCTGGGGACTTGCCAGCAGCCCTTAAATGGTGCCTGTGCTCAGGCAATGTAGAATTAGCCCTGTTTGCATCAGTGTTGAGATTGGAAGGCACAAAAATCTGCTATATACTCAGGATTAATCTAGCTAAACACTATACAGTGACAGGGCAGGATATGGATTGGCCTAATGAAAAATTAACAGGAAGAATGTCCTCCCTTCTTAAAACCAACACTTTCCTCTGCTGAGAAGTGTTAACGGTTTGCAGTTACTGCATCAAACTGATAGAGCTCCATTTTCTTCCCTGGAGACTGGAGGCCTAAAGAGTATTTTGTATCAATACAGTATATATGATGCAACATGTATGTATTGCAGAATTACAGTAATACTCACAGAATTGGTTTTGGCAATATAGAACACAGAACTTAACTTCATCAAGGAAAGCACCTCTTACATCACAAAATTATGATCAAAGAACGCATTTTCTGAAAGGTATAATTTTGTTAAAAAGCCATTTTGGTAAAGAAAATTGACTTGCTTTAATCAAAACCACAATGCTGCTACAATGTGGAGTAATAGAGGTTACTACACTTTTATGAGCATCTGATTATAAAATGGTGAAACAAGATTACCTGTGAAATGAAGGAACACAAGGGCACTTGCTGTTACCTAGCCACTACTCTACCTATAGGAGAGAGAAATTACACTAGAGAGCATCTGTGTCAGGTAAAGAAAAATCATGTGTCATTCAATTTTTCTGTTTTACTGATTTCAAGTGTTCAAAATTCTTGAATGATGCTCTCCAAAGTAATGAGGTTTAAAAATAGTAAATGTCATAGCGCTTTCTGGGTTTTATTCCACAATCAAAGTAATTACAACACTATTCAAGGTTAAGTGCCTTAATATTATTAATCATTCATTACATATGATTGAACTAAGGGCCAGCAGCATTCAAGCCAGTCCTGCAGGCTCTTGCTAACTGTGTACTACCACTTTCCTAATATAAGTAGCACAACTTGGCTGTCTCTAGGGACTCTAGCAAAACATTAGCTTTTGTAACATGACTGGAAAGTCACCAAGTTTGAGTTATTTTCAGTCTATGTGGGTGTAAGTTCCAGAAAAAGAGCTGGTTGGGGAATTCTCCAGCAGAAGGATTTTCAGTAAGAAAATGCCCTTTTCACAGAACCCAAGTTTACTATGTGGAAAAACAAAGTTTGGAATTTTTCCCTGGGAGAATCAAAATGAAGGCTTGCCTGGCTGCTGCCTGCCACACACTCCTCAAAGTCCACTTTCGGCAAGAATTGAGTTTAACAGCTCCTTTCCAGGCAGGCTCCTGGAGGTTAAGAGTCCACAGCCCTCTGCCCTTCTGGAACATGGACAGCTGTGAAGGGAGAGGAGAGGGATGAAGTGGGAAGAATGAGAGCCCTCTGTGTGCCTAGAAAACCCTTGGCAGGTCTCCAGTTGTCCAGATGGTTAGCTGCCAAGCACAATGGAAACACCACTTAGGGGGCCAATAAATTAATTTTTTCTAAAAATACATTTCTACAAAACCCTCACTTTGACACTTTTTCCAGATTCAATGCACCTCTTTTTCCCAGGGGAAAGAGTCTCTGTTTTCCAGACACTTCTGTCCATGTATCACAGGGTTCTAAGGGGACCCCCTTGCACCCACTCCTGTGTGTTGCAATGATGGCATCTGCTGGAGAGACCTTTCTGCCATGTCTGCTGCTGCGTTGCATGGGTGAGGTCTGTCCCCAGGATGAGGCCTCCAGGGAGATGTTTGGGTATCTGAGTAAGGAATTAGCAAACAGATCTTGTGATGATAGCTGAGATCAGAAGAAAAGTTCAAAAGTACTCTACCAACAGAGCTATGAAACATTCCAGCCGCAGCATAGAAGCGTAGTTTTAATGGCACTTAAATAAATGGGCATCCTACAGCATTCTAGGCCATTAATATATTCATCTTTTTGCTTAGTCTCAGGGAATTGCAGTGATGGATTGACATCATTTTGTAATTGCACGCGATGCACAACCAAAACAGAGGGCTCAGGCAGTGAGCTGCATTCTAACTAAGTTCTCAATATTTGTTAATAACAGAAGTTCAGCTAGCATGATATAAGAACTGCATGTATAGTATGAAATATTAATTTACTATGCACCAGTTGAGATTTTTAAGGTAGTCGTATTTTCCTTGAATGCATGGGTTTATCATTATCAACCTGAACACAACTAGCACTCTTCAAGGTTTCTTGCTGAAAAGAAATTGAGCATGCAAGTGCTCTTTCATCATAATCACACTGGCAGTGGAGAGTAATTCATAAAAGAGCCAGAAATATATTGAAATTCAATATTATTTTAGTTCAAATCAATATTAATAATTGTTTACATTTTTAAAGTGCAATTTACAATTTAAAAATGTACGGAGATCAACGTATAGTTGCTAACACATCAAATTATCCTATTAAATATAAAGGCACAGTAAATTTACTTAAAAATGTTTCTTATAAAGCAGCAGAAGGCATTGATCTGTGAATACAGCTATCTGTTATTTACATCTACAACATTAGAATGGCTTTAATTATAAATGAACTAAAAGGTCAGTAACTATTTTATTTTTCAGGTCTTGATTTTAAATTTGGATAGCTTAATACAAATATTTGTACACAGAAATATTTGGCTGTGGCCTGTGGCTGTGTGGGCTTAGAAATTTCTTTTCAGTGATGGGATGCCTCACAGTGGAAAGCACACAGAGTGATCAAGCACACAATGCAGTATCTACAGTCAAAACCCTATTCTTTTGGTACCTTTTACAGAGCCATGGGAGTGACTTTAGACAAGTAACAATAAATTTTCTAATTTCAGTAGGGGTCTTTGAATGCAAATGCCTCAATTTCAGTAACAAAGGCAGGTATTTGTGTTTGTGGTAACATCCCCTGCCCTATCAGCCACAACTTGATGGGTGTAAACCCACAGAGAAGAGGTAATGCCAGCCCTGAGAGCCAGCCCCTGATATGTGAGTAATCTGGCATGGTACAGGTCTAAACACACCAGACAGGAAAAGATTCCTGGTTTGTATTATCTTTGCTGTTCAGTTACCCGAGCCTAGTTCATCAGTATCAACATGCTGGTATGTGTCTCAATAGTACAGCCAGAGCACTGGTGGTGGGGAGAGGAGCACCAGAATATCCTTTTTCTACCCTGGAAGGATTCCTCTGTGTCACAAATACACTGGCCATAGTTCGGTCTCCTAAATGTGGAACATCATTATGCCTGTCCACATTATAGCAAAAAAAAAAAACAAAGAGGAAAGGGCAGAAGATTGAGGCTGTGTCTACCTTCCTCTCACTGAAGGCAGAAGCTGAGAAAGGATGGAGTTACAAAATACATCTGATGTCAAATGCATCAGTAGAGTATATCCGTTCCTACAGAGTATCAATGTAACAACAAGAACTTTCCCAGTGACATTTAATGATCTCCGATACTTACAACGCACAAGTATGCCTAGCAGCCAGTTGCCTTATCTGTTTTTATTACAAATATGACAAAAAGTTTTCAAAAATAATTGAATAACAGCAAACCCAATAGTAATATTCTCCCCCTGTACCAGCATTACAGAACTGATTTTAAAGATAGTTCATGCCCACTCTGGATTCTCATTACAGCTCAATATTGAAAACCACCTTCTGTTTAATAGTCTGAGTAGTTGCTCTGAAATCCATGTGTTTCCTCTGACTGCTCTGAAATTTTGAGTGTCTCACATCTTGGTGCACAGTAGCATATAGAGAAGGAAGAATTGGAAGCCTGGAGAAGAGAAGGCTGCGTGGAGACCTCAAAGCAGCCTTCCAGTATCTGAAGGGGGCCTATAGGGATGCTGAGGAGGGACTCTTCATTAAGGACTGTAGTGATAGGACAAGGAGTAACGAGTTCAAACTTAAACAGGGGAAGTTTAGATTGGATGTGAGGAAGAAATTCTTTAAGGGTGGTGAGGCACTGGAATGGGTTGCCCAGGGAAGTTGTGAATGCTCCATCCCTGGCGGTGTTCAAGGTCGGGTTGGACATAGCCTTGGGTGGCATGGTTTAGTGTGAGGTGTCCCTGCCCATGGGAGGGGGATTGGAACTACATGATCTTAAGGTCCTTTCCAATCCTAACTATTCTATGATTGTATGAAATGCGTTGCATGTAGGCATCTCAGTTCCTTATACACACACTGTTCTCTCCACTCCCCTATGTAAAGGGGCACCTATTGCACTTTGCCAGACCACCTTGCACCTCCTTTCTCACACAGTCCTGTAGTTACAGCAACCACCACCTAATGAAATAGCCACATTTCTGAACAGACTGTGTGACTCTGCTGGCAGATACGCACTCGTGCCTTTCAAAATACGTAGGTGCTGAAGCTGCAGGTGGTATTGCACCCCTTCCCCAATGCTGACCTTGCCAAAAAGCAAAACTTTTGGAAGCCAAGCAGTACAATGGTAGAGCAAATGCTCACCACCATATGTAAGCAATGCTTCAATATAATGCTGATAAACTTACCCTCATGCTGCCTTCAAATAGGCATCATCTACCCCACATGCATCTTCTCCAGGAAATTACGGACCATGCCGCAGCTCTGTGCCTCTGCAACTCCACCAGTTTCCACATGTACTTTCCCTCAGTTGCCATCACACGGAACCATTTCACTCCTCTTTAAGTGCTGGCAAAGCCCCCAGGTACTTCTCTTTCCCAATACACACCTAGGAGACATCTCAGCTTGCGGATCTTCCCTTTAGTCCCACGTGGTATGTGAAATGAAGGGGTTCAGTCCCTACCACGGACCTGCCAGCCTATGTCACAACTATGTCTGTGCACACACAGCCAACTAATCCTTCAGTATTTAGTGCAGCTTTCCTTCATACATGGCGGTAACCTGATAGCTGGAGTAAAAATAAAGCTCCATTTCTTTTTGTTAGAAATTACACTTCAAAGTCAAATACAAATATTTGTTTCTGTTTGCTTTGCAATATATCCTGGGGTAAAATTTTCATCTGGTAAGGGTATGCAAGAGGCATTTCAGAGAAAAAAAATATTTTTCCAACTAGATCTACTTGCAGAATATTTCCTTTCAATTAGCTACTATGCACAACTGCCCGAATCAAGATACAACTTTGCTCTGACATATGAGCAGTCTAAATGAAAAAGGACCTTGACTCAACATCTTTCATTAGGGAGAAAGCATCTGTAAAATTTCAGTAAGAAACAAATTAGTCATCACAGCTCAAAGGATTAAGAGGTGAAAATAGATGTGCACCATTACAAAAGTTGTTCAAGTCAATAGAGGCCCTTTCCACTGCCCCAGCAAAATGTTCCATTGCAAAGTTAAAGAGGGCTATTTTCTCCTTTTTAAAGTAACCATAGTAGCACTATAATGAACTAGACACAGTGTGAGCAGGAGTTTGTTTTCTTTCTGCTTTTGCAGAAATTTTGCTGTGTTTTGTTTCCTTAAGTGCTGAATTAAACCCACCCTTACCTGTGACACAGCTTTTAATTCCTGTCTTACAGGGAACACTTCACAGTTTGTGTGTTTCTTTTGCTTGCTTATAGCTCCTAGACAAAGAAACTCCAGATACTTCTATTTTTCCAGAAAAGGAAATAACACTAGGGAATCATGAATCTCCACACCATATCACAGGAACTGTGTTAGATATGGCACATAGTTAAACCATGAAGTTGGAGGACAGGGCACTACACACATATGTACATAAAGCCACTTAAAATTGTTGTTACAAAAACTGCTCAAGATCTCTTGATGTCAAGAGGTTTGGCATGTGAATAAAACTGTAACCCAATGAGTACATAGTTTTTGTGTGTGTGTGTGTGTGTGTGTGTGTGTGTGTGTGTGTATAAAAAACAGCTTATAGAATCCCTAAGTTCTGTCATCTTTTTCTCCTTGCCACGACACCTCTAAAACTGCACAGAAAACTATAATTTATGAAAGCAAACTCCAGTGTACATTTGCTTTACACTGACATAAAGGAGGGGATATATCTGAGATGATGACTTGCTTGGTTTTTCTGCAAGTCCAGCTTATTCTAGATGCATTGTATCTTTTGAAAGAAGGCGTTATCATCTGGAATAGCCAGATGAATCTATGGAAGAGACAAATGAAGCACCTTACGGACAACTGAAGAAGACTATTTCAGGGGTGGGCAGCCACCACTGTCAGATGATGGTGCAATAATCTGAAATTCCCTTTGAAAATGTGATAGTTACTTTAAACAGAAGAGAGACCAGGGCAAGTGGAGAGAGAGGGAAGCAATTCAAAACAGGGTCTAACTAGAACCAGGTGGGCAACTGAAAAACTAGGAACCTTTCTGCTTTATTTTACAAGAGTTCATTGCTTTCAGCACAGTTTCCTATATCAAATACTGCAAGTGGGACAATATCCTTATAAATCCTGCTGCCAGGCAGACACTGGGAGGGCAAGGCTGCCTGTGTGCAAGATCTGCCATGCAAGTTGTGTATGTACATTAATGACACTTAACTATTTACAATGTCACAGCACAGCTCCTGTGAGATGTTAATTTGAAACAAAGCGAAGAAACCTTTTTTTTCATTCCAATTGCAAACCATTTTAGATACTGTATTTTTGCTTAGGAATAGTGTTATAACCACTTTAGGACCTTGGAGAGGAGTGTCTATTAACTTGCTAAGGACCTGCTGCAGTACTGAGGAGATTAGTAACACATGACTCTACAATTTGCACTCAGAAAGATAGGAAAGAAATCTTCTCAACTTTGAAAAGATTATTTTGGTTGTTTACTGAGTGCTGTCCTTTTTGGTATTAAACTGTAGATGAAAGTGGAAACCTGAAGTGCCTGCTTCCTTCTGCAACATGGGATGGAAATGAGAGAAGTGGCTTTAGCAGCTTTGCCAGGGGTTTTGGAATGGGAAAAAAGGGTCATGTGTTATCACTCTGATTTCAGCCACATAAAACAATGTCATAGCTTTTTGCAGTTATGCCAAAATACAGATTTTGGCATGTTATATGGGTTAATATACCTTTTAGCAGTGTGCAGGACTGAAGGCCAAAACTGGCATATGTGACAGAATAGAACTGGACCCACTGATACTTGACAAGTTTCCATCAGAATAGAAGAAAGCCTTTAACCCCTTTTGACCACTCTTTGTGCTATATGGATTCACATGTGTCCTGGGTTCAGTGGTAGCAGTCATTTTTCTCCTTCTTAGTAGCTGGTGCAGAGATGTGGTTTTGACTTTTGGCCTGGGAGCAGGGCTGGTAACACCGATGGTTTCAGTTACTGCTTGGTGGTGTTTGGTCTGACCAGGGACTTTCTGAGCCTCATGCTCTGCCAGGGAGGAGCAGAAGCCGGGAGGAAGCAGAGACAGGACATCTGACCCAAACTTACCAAAGAGGTATTCCATACCATAGCACATCATGCCCAGGATGTAAAAACTAAGGGCAGGAACCCGGAAGAGAAGAGTTCTCTGCTTGGTCAGGCTTGGTATTGGGTGGTGAGCAGTTGTATTCTCTTCCCTTGTGTTTCCCTTGTCATTATTATTATTGGTGGTAGCAGTAGAGGTTTGTGTTATACCTTAGTTACTGGACTGTTCTTGTCTCAACCTGTGGGAGTTACACTTTTTCGATTCTCCTCCCCATCCGGGAGCAGGAGGAAGAAAGAGGGGGGAGTGAGTGAGTGAACTGAGTGAGTTACAGCTTAAACCATGACGGTTCTTTTTGGCACCCAACGTGAACGTGAGCAGAAAAGGATCCTTTAATTCTCAGGATTCTCTTCATGTTGAGAAATCCCTATCTTGCATTAATGGAGGAGATGCTTAAAGTTAAGATGCATAATGACATCAGTGACTGGAGAACAGGATAGTAAGTCAGTAAGTTCTGCCTGATTTCCTACAACGCTGATGGTGTGTGCTGGGTGGTTTGCAACATGGGTGGTCAGCTTGGCACACTCCTTCAGGGTCACTGGGACAGAGAAGAGTCTAATCCAGCTGTGGGGAGGAAGACATGACAGATCATTGGGCAGGTCAGTAAGTCAAATTCCCACCAGTGTCAATTCCTGCCTTGATCAGAAGAACCTTTAACTTCACTGGTAACTTCATCAAAACAAGTTTAATTCTTTTCCCTGTATGAAGGAAAAATGTGAATCCAGATCTTTTCGTGAAAGAATTTTAGGGAGAATTTAGGGGCATTTTGAACAGATCCGACTTAAATTTCTTATTTTATTCTTCTTCAAAATACTTTTTTTATTACACAAAGAAGAACATAATTATATATGAAGTTGCAATAAGCCAGACAAAATGTTTTGATTTGAAATACCAGCTGGAAACAAATTTGCCCTTTCCAAATCTCAGGGAAAACCAAAGATTTTGTTCTATTGATACATGAGCAAGAATTAGTGTCAGAAATTTCAGACTCAAAGATAACTGTTTGGTGAATTGAAGCAGCCACAGGATTAATAGTTCCCTACTTCTTTTTATACTAAAGAAGCTAGAGGATTTGTGACATAATACTTGAGATTCATTTGCATTTCCTTTTTCCAAGAAAAAGTGCTGACAGGTACAGAATAATATGACTTTTAATATCTCCACCTCTAGTACAGTGCCTGCCTTTGCAAAAACTGCCATGCAAAGTTAGGTTTACTGGGGAATATGAGTAATGTTTATAAATCCTTTTTTCTTCTGTAAATGTCATGACAAGCTTGATCTAGGCAGACAGTGGACACTTGAGTAATGGGAAAACTTAGTGCCCTGTGTCTGAAGGCCTTTTGTCTCTGCAAGCGCTTTGAAGCAAGGAAATGCATGCTTGGCTCAGCTTCAGAAATGAGAAACAGTCGTTGCTTACGCAACTCATAGAAACGCGGCTAATGTATCTAGAAGTGCGCATTTCAGTAATAACAGCAGATCTTTTTCTTACGTTCATGTAGTAACAGTATTCCCTTTTTTTTTCTATTCAGCTAATTGCCCAATGTCACTATTCCAGTCTCCTGACTACATTACACAATCTAAGTAAAATTACCTTAATAACACGTAAAGTAAGTGCTCCATTACAGCACCCTTTCAGAGCACACAAAACAAAGCTCAGAAGACAGCAAAAAACCCATCACAGCTCCCAGCTGCCAACAGCTCCCAGTTAAACTTCCCCAGATCAGCTACAGCAGTCCTGAAATTTAACGCATAGTTTTTATTTCCATCAGGTAATGGTTGACTTACCTTTCTGCATTTATAACCATCTCTGAACTGGCAGTACTATCAGCAAATGAGTGCCGTTAACTGGGGACAGTTTATCAAAGATAAAAGGCACTGCTGAGGCTGTGCCTGCATAGCACCATGTTTCTTCATACAGAGAGCCTGGGCAGTGCTACAGTGGACCCATACTTCAAACAGCAGCAAACCACAGTAGCAGGAGCCCCTACCCAAGCTAATCTCTGCTGCTTAGTACCTGATTATTCAACAGCACACAGAACGCATCAATCCCTGCTTTCAAAACCCAAAGATACCAGTGTACTGCTGCTTTCCTTTGAATAAATAGTGGGCTTTGACTCTGCTCTAAACCAGCAGCCTGCTATTAACTAAAGGAGTATCAACTAAAGCTCACACAGCATGTGAAATGAAGCCTACTGTGCATGTGGTGGGCATTTACATTCATTCACAGGTGATTTGTAATTGTCCAGTTTAGCAATCAGTAGATGTTTGCAAAAAACTTGGGTGTTTTGTTGACTTGCTTATGTGTATGGTAATGCAAACCTGCCACTGGCGCTAGTTTGCATTCCTTGATTCACTGGGAGCTGCATTTGCACCTTGCAGTGAAATCCCAGGGAAGGAAGAGTGTAAAGGTGCTCTGCAGTGGGCAGGTCTTACAGGGTCACTGGCCTACCTTCACCCTTCACTTCCCCTGGTCCTACATAAGAAAACAGCCCCTTCTGCTTTCATCCTGACATAGTTTCTTTCATCTTCAAGCTAATTTAGCTGGGCTGGTCACTGACTATCTGGGGTGTGAAAGCAGAGCAGCACCCAGTTGGACAGGGAGTTTGGGTTCTGCCTGGTCTCTGTGAGCAGCCAATAGATTAAAACAAGGGGCTGTAGCTATTGTGTGTGCCCTGTCCCTCCTGTTCTCTGTGAGTCACCAGTCTCTTAGAAAACACTTGTTGGTAGTGCTGTGAAAGCTGCATACCCTGACATCATGACAGTCTCAGATATGCTACCCACATAAAAAGAAGGTAACTTCAACTAAAGATTGACAGACCTTTTCTTGGGGGCAAGTTATCCTACAGCTTTGCTCTGCAAGGCTTTTAACTTTACTTTGAAGCACCAATATGGTTCCTATAAGGGAAATACTCAGTTCTAGATGCACCAAAGGCAATCCTCTGAGCTCCCATGTAAGAATTACATCATGCCCTTAGATTACTATCTTATCAATGCCATTCTTTATTCAGGCTTGTGAGCAGACAAGAGAGAGAATGTCACATCTGCAGAACTCAAGAATGAACAGCAATGTGCTATCAAACAGCCTGCTGACCCACCTCAGATGAGGAATCAGACAGCAGAAATATTGGTAGAAAACTATCTCTTTGCCCTTCTTGGACTGATCCATTATCATAGCATCAAATTGCTCACAGAAAAACTGTTCAGCCCTTAGGCTTCCGGGCAGTTACTGCAAAAACATAGGCTTGCAAAGCACTACTTCCAATGTCACTCTTGTCAAAAGATCTAAATAAATCCTTCCTTTTGTATTGGTTTGCAGTGCACTTCGGTACTGCTTAGGAGCAGGGGGGAATTAGTCCTGCTTCTGTGTCTGGAAATAAAAGATTTGGAAATTTTGCTATAATATTAATATATTATCCACAGACATATTTGGATGATTTTTCCTAAAACTACGTGCATGTTTTTCCTTAAAGGGCTTGCTTTAATGATGCAACACCTGTTCTGCTACCCGATGCTAGTACTTCCTAACCTCACAATTCGCAGGAGTACTGTGGTGATTAATGAATGTCTCTGAACTGGAAAGTGCTATCTGAGTGCTAATTATTATCCACATACACTGTTACTTCTACTTTCAAGGGCAGAGCATTTACATACCATGGTAATGAGAAAGCTTAGAAAAACATATATTGATACATAGGAGTTTTATTCAGCACAGAAATGTATAAAGGAAGAATAAATTAAAAGTTAAATATTTCAATTCACTATTTAGTGAACATTACTCCATCTGTTTAATACGTTCAGGACAGCCAAAAATGGGAGCTTAGATTGGGAGGTGCTCGCAAGCCTATCTTCTTGAGCTGTCAATAATACTAATAAGAATTATGAAGATACGTTATTGCTGGTTGCGAGGGGCACAGTTAAAGTGTGCAACTGCAAATCCAAAGTGTAAGTTGAAGGCTCAGAAGTTGTTCAAAATCTTCCTCCCAGATGCTGGGGCTCTGCATGGATCAGTCAAAAGCTCCCACATACAGCATCCCACTCTCTCACACGCCTGAGGAAGCATTGCCTGAAGAAACTGTTATCTGATTCTCCGCTAAGGCTTTTCTGTAGGTTTTTTATCTTATCCATCTCCAAAATGATGTGATTTGAGTGTAAATGATATTTTCAAATGTTTCCTTAATGAGGATATTTGTTCACATTTATCAACCAGTGCTAACTGCTTTCAGAGTTCCTCTGCTCTTGCAACTCAACAACCAGCCTGGGAGGGCTCAGGAAGCACATTCTCAGCATGTATAAATCAGCCATTCCCATTCACCAGCTTTCCTCTAATAGGACACGTTAATTAAAGTCAACTGATTGAAAAAATAATTACAGGAGAAGAGAGAGTGGAAAAGCCTAGACCCCTAATTTAAAGATCTCTGAAGTTTCTGTTTTGTTGAGAGGTAATAATTTTGTTGAAAGTAAAGAGGTTATCTTTTCTTTTTCCTTCTTGGACTCCCTCTATATTCACTGCTTACAAAGACATGTAATGGTAACAGGCAATAAGCAGCAGTCTTTCTTTAGAGTTATAAAGCATATATTCTTTCAATATATACTTTCTTCTAGCTTGTTACTGCTGTGTCTTCAGGCGCCCTGAAGACACTAATATCTAACCTAAAGAGTTACGTGAACCTGAACATGGTTGTCTATAGGATGTGAAATAATGCAGACATTATAACTGTCTAAAACTCCTACTGTAGCATTTCTCACACTAATTAAATCTGGCTAGGGATCTTCTATTTTGATGCTGCCTCCTTCAAACAAGAACACTTCAACAAATCAAAACCAGGGAAACAGCATCTTAAGCTAATAACAGTTGTTTTAGAAACCCTTATTTGCTCAAGGGTATAATTCATTCAAAAAATGACCTTAAATTGATTACAAAAAGGGAAATGTTTTTATTAGGTAATTAAATACAACCCTTTCTTAGAAAGCTCTAACTGGACAGTTTCACAAAACGATTGTGTGATTTTTGTGTTGTATCAGCCTTGCCACAGTTGGATTTGGTTCGAAGTACCCATTTTTCCATACCACTACATAGCACAAACAAATTCCATAGTGGACCAGGGAGAGGGGTTCATGTTCCCTAATTGTTTGCTTATAAGACCAGTGGTTTGAACTGAAACAGAGCAGCTTTGAAGGCTTATCCTCCTTCCCTAATCTGCCTCCCCTAAGGCTTTAGAGTTAGTATTTGATTTTAAGTACATATATTAAATACATGTGCAAAATATACGCATGCACACAACAGGCACAGATGGACCTGTAGAATGATCCATAGAGACTTGGCTTTGTTAGTGCTGGAGAAATTAGTACCATTTTCATTTAACTTTACTTTTAAAGGGTGAGAAAGGCTTAATGCAAAAAGGAAAGAAAAAAAAAAAAAAGAGAATTTAAAAAAACCAGTAACCCAAACCCACATAGTCAATGTCTGCCCTAATTTTAACAGAAAATAAAGCTGAATTCACCTCTGAATAGGGAGAACTTAGTGCTCTACATTCATGTAAGCGACAAGCTTCCACCAGTGCTCCTGGCCTGGAGCTCAGGCTGCTTTACACACTGAATGAGCTGCCATTAGATAACCTCATCAATAAGAGGCGCAGAAGTGACTTCATCAGGACTGCACAATGAGTGTTCTTTGTTGCATTTTAGAAATTTGCAGTGCCAGTACACTGAAGAAAATTAAACACCTGCTATGGAAACCATGAAAAGCAAACAAGTTCCCCTGACACCAAACATTCTGGGCACATTGAGAACAAATCTTTAAATACTTTTTCTGGTGTAACTACTTCGAATGATCGTTTTACCACAATGCACCCTCTGTGACAACTAGTGTTACACAGTCTGTCTGTACTTAAAGCCTCTTTTGTAAAGAAACACCACCTTCAGAATCCTTCCTTCAAATGAGGTTGCATTTACAACTAGAAGGATGAAAAAATCAAAGTGATTGCCACCCCTGTGACTTCTGCTGATCTCCAGCCTGAACCCTTGTGTTCAATAATTTGCTGGTAAGAAATCCGGTTACGTTTTCAGTAACCAGTTCCACTGCCTGTGCTCTAATGCACCTTCCTTCACATTGCTAAAAAGCACAGGACCAGCATTAACTCTGTGACAAAAGCATTTATTTTAATTGATAAAGCCATGTGGCGCACTAATGGTATTCTTCTCTGGTTCCCTTCTTTCAGTTTTTCACTTCTTGGTATCTTACCAGAATGGACATTGGTTCCAGTGGGACTATTCGTGTGCTTAAAGGGAAGTATTTGCCTTAGAGCTGTGCTCAGCAAGAGGTTTAGAATGACCTACTACCAGCCCACCTGGGACTGGCTGCTGCCATTTCACTGGAGCTGCGCATAATGGAAAGTGTTAGATTGAGTAGCAAGAATTCACTGAACCGAGCCCAGAAATGTGCTGGGAGTTCCCAGGGGAGGAGAGGCAGCTCTGCCCATCACCTGCACAGACATCTTGCTTGCTGCCCACCCTCTGTTTTCTAGTGTGTTCTGCATGCCAGTAAAGGAGGTCCGAGCAGTGCAACCGGTACTTCCCTTGGAAAGCAACACATCTGCAGAGCTTTCTCAACAGGCAGCATGGGGACCTGAAGTGTACCAGTTCAGTGTGATTCTTTTTATCAAGGGTGAATCAGGAAGCTGCCTGCTGTTCATCCGTCTTCTCAAGTTTGACGCGCAAGTGCAGCAACTGTGATCATTTCGCCCACATTAGATCACTTTATGCTTTCATATTGTTTAACCAGTGAAAAATAGAAAGCGACACATGCTTCACTTGAAGCCAGCAAATGACGGTGTGATTATTAAGAGGGGGGTTTGTGCAAATCGGAGCCGTGGCATAACCATTTCTCCTAAACTGTGCTCTTTAATGATATTCTACGTTGCCTTTTCAAGATGTTCAAAACAGTGACATATAATTAAAGACAAACTGATGGGGCAGAAACTGACTGGATGACTGCAATTAACTGTACCAAAGAAATTCTAGGGAAATCAGTTAATTGGTCTAAACAAGGACTTAAATCTATTAACCTGCATTGAAAAATGTAAATGATCTGCGTGTTAAGTTTTAGGTTGTTTTTTTACCTCTTGTAGACGTATTACGTCAAACTTCCAGCTGAGAGGATGAGACTATGAGTGAAGAGCATCCTGGAGATTGTGTGCAGTTCTTTTCCCGGGTCAGAATTGGATTGATCTGAGAACAGTAATTATGAGGCTGACATGTATGTTCTCCTTCATCTTGCTGTTTGGAGCAGCTGGGCTTGTTGTCTTCATTCACCTGCAGGACCCAGAAGAAATAGTTCATCAGCAGACACCAGGTTAGCATTCCTATTCTATTTGACTCACCTGCTCCTTCATGTTCAGCATTTTGTACTTCTACCCTTAACATATTTTACATATTTCACAGAGGTTGCCTCAACAAAGGTATGTAATTTTTTAATGAAGGCTATTTTGAAATCAATTAAAAAAAAAAAAAAAAGGAAGAAGAAAAAGGAATTTGCTTTAAAAATTGTTCCAAGAACCAATTAATGGATTATGCAGGGATCCTTGCCAAGGTGCACAGGGTCCAGCTGGATGGAGTTAATTTTCTGCTAAAGTTGAGACCAACTTCTGCTTCCAGCTGTGCCACTAGAAATATGAAATTGGGAAATACGGCCAAAAGTTCAGGTCCTGCAAACATGTCTTGGAATCTACATTTGCCTGTATAAGGTATTCAATGTGATAGGGAGAAGCAAAATAAGAGATGCATAAATGACTCATGCAAGAAACATACAACATTTTGGGATTAATTCCTTTAATGTGCTTCACTTCCATTAAAATTTTCATAACTTTCATTCAGACCATCTTCCTGTGCTACTCACTTTAAACTGTGAAGAGCCACAAAGACTACATCAAAGTAAGAACTGAACTGGTGGTTTCCTTTTAAAGGAGAGGCATGCAATAAGTAGGAGAAAACACAAGATCTCTTGATTCAGTCACTTTCTCTTTGGCTAAGGCTGTAATAAAGCCTGGTTTAGAGCCTAGACAAATGCCAGCACAGTTACTCCAGCTCATAATAATGCCCCTGTATGCCAAGGTTTGGTCACTGTTTGCTCTTACATACACTGAAATTCTCCTTTGACTACATAAGTGCTTTATTAAAGTCCTATTCAATAGACACCTTAATTGTATAATGAACACAACTGTGTAGATTTTAAAGTATTACTAATATTTTTAATAGAGCTGAACCCTAACAGGGAGAACTCTTAAATAATTACATTACGTGCTAATTTCTGTGTCCAGGTTTATTAAGTACTTATTTCCCCGGCACTAAACAATCTGTACATTAATATGTTTATTATTTAGTCCAACTGCACACCAATTTTTAAAGCAGCCACTCAGCTGAAACTGTAGAAATAATGAATCATCAGCATTGTGCAAAGCAGAGAATTAACCAGTCACTTCACTGCTTTTGCAGTTGATTTTTCTGTACTTACGTATATTTGACTGAAATTGGACAGTAGCTTGGGAGTGAGGGGAAACCTATATGGACAGTAAATACAGGTAGTACTCTAATGCAACTAAAAATGTGCAACTTTAGATTGGAAAGTTAATACTTTGCTTCCGAAAAAGAAGGAATGTCTAATGGTGTCTTCACACCAGTGCATTTTTTTGTCCTTTTTTTCACTGTTGGTCCCTCATCGTGACCTGTCGTACCTCTTGAACACCAACTGCTGATTGTAGTACGCTGTGAAGTGATTTTTGACAGTGACATAACTGCAGAAGGGGATGCCCAAGAACATTTAAATAAGAGTGAATTTGAACAGAGTTCCTGCCTCCAGCAGGGAAACTTTAACTGACTTGATTGCCATGGGCAGGGTTCTGCATAGATACAACATGAACATCCCAACAATGCTGTTACTGCCAAAGGTGTGTAATCAATTGCTTGATTCTCCCATTCAGTTACTATTTATGTTAATAGGAACCAGAACTGCACCCTTGAGTAAAAGGTGCTCGATACAATTACTCTTATTTCTATCTGGCTGATTTTTGTGTGTGTTAAGTGCTTTCAAGTCCCAGTGGACTCAGAAACTCCTCATATCCATTGCTTCTGAAAATGACGCCAGTTATCACTGCAACATATTAGGTGGTTTAAAGGACACAGGAAAAAAAATACTCATTTCATTAACTAGAGTCGTAGATATATTTCATTTGCAGACAGTCTCCTGTGAAAATCTGTCAATCACAAGTGACATTTTTGGCATGCTGAGAAGGATCCTTCCCCTTAAAAGGGCCTGTTTCTAATGGAGATTGGATATTGCTATAATTTGCTTGTCTGATTGCTCCCTAAATAGAATTAAACAAATGTATGTGTTATTAAACTACATAGGACAACAGATTCTGCATGGCAAAGTTCTACTGGATTAGTCTTTGCTTTTATATTTCCCATGTAGTAAAACGTATTTGCCAGATGCTGAAATCTCATCAGGAAGGCTAGAGAAAAGTCAGTAACATTTATTTTCCATGGAAAAGCAGAGTAGGGGAATTTTGCATTGTCCAAAAGGACATTTTTCATTGTTAGTGTGTACAGTCATCTCTAATTTAAGATAGTACAACTTACGAAACAAGATTAGAAAAATACTTTGGTGCTTTAGTTTTATCTGTCTGTTCCGGAAATTGTTCTTGATTGTTTTAGTCCTAGCAAGCATGATGGTGAGACCTTGATGTACTACTTAAACCAGTATAAAATCCACAGCCATAAAACTTTAAGTAATGCTTACATTACTTTCACTGAGCAAAGTACTCCTGACAGTAGCTGTTTGTGTTGATTTGTTACTATTCATTTATTCTTTCCCCGTGCTTCACATTTCTACCTAATTGTGATGCTGTACTGAGAAAGCAATATCAAAGTAATTTTCCACAACATTAGTTACAATTTTCTTCTGATCTTTCAAGTGAAAAAATCCCATCCTGTTGGCTTCTGTGAGCATATAAACCTTGATTACATTTATCTGTTGGAAACCAATGCTTACAAAGTATATGTGCCCAGGATAGTGGGTGTAGAGCCTTTTTTGCTGATTGACAAACATGCTGTCTGTGTAGTTTTATTTATATAATGCACATCACTCTGAGCAGATATATTTAAGACAGACAGCCATTTAGGGTGGGCGAAACAGATTTCCTAAGCCAATATATTAAATTCAGAAAGTATTCCTGTGGTCATTAAAGAGACAATAACTTCACTTATGACAGTCATTTTCTCAGCATATATGAAGAGTGGGATTACTGTGGAGAGTGCAGGATAAAGCAGGGGTGTGGGATGAGAAGCAGTATGAATGATAGTCATACACCATACAGAAATGCAATGATCTTGTAATAATTCTCCCTGTGAAATATATATATATACCCTTGCAAATCAGTTGGGGCAATGCCAAGCATAGCTACAGGCTGGGCAGACTGGATTGAGAGCAGCCCCAAGGAGAATGACTTGGGAGTATTGCTTGATGAGAAGCTCATCACAACCTAGCATGCATCCAGCTGTGGAGACCCCAACATAAGTAGGGATAGAACAAGGAGTCATAGCTTTAAACTGAAAGAGGGTGGATTTAGGTTAGGTATTAGGCAGAAGTTCTTCCCTGTGAGGGTGGTGAGGCGCTGGCACAGGGTGACCAGAGAAGCTGTGGCTGACCCATCTTTGGCAGTGTTCAAGGGCAGGTTGGACATTGCTTGGAGCAAACTGGTCTAGTGGAAGGTGCCCCTGCCCATGGCTGGAGGTTGGAATTAGATGAGCCTTAAGGTCCCTTCCCTTCAGTTTGTGATTCCATGATACAAGGTTTGGCTTCTGCAGTAAAAGCATTGGAATTTTGCTATATGGTTACTAAATTCACAAACCCGTAAGAGTTTTCAGTTAGAACTTTTAAGATGAATATGTATGGGCACACACTCCTCTGGGAGCTCATAAAAAGTGTAAAATACGTCTCAAAGGATGCATGTTGTGAGAGCTACAAAAGGGCAAAAACAGGGAGTAGAATGGAAATGGCTTTGCAGTCTGACTATATGAGAATTTGAAAGTCAAGTATGACTATAACCAAGTCTGAAACTCATCTGACTGAGATTCTGCAGTGATTGCTGTCCTTACCTCATCTACCAGTCTCTAACACAGTACTGTCATCTTTTATTTTCTGCTTTACTCAGGGTATGATGGGGAGGAGAGGGAGAAAGGAGAGATGACAGTCTGAAGGGCAGCATGCAAATGCTATTGCAAACCTGATGGCACAAAGGAGCCACAGCACAGAAATCTTACTCTATATTGCAGTAGCCTTAGAGCAAATACCAATATCATGGCTATACTGAAAATTTCTTATTTACTTATTCAGAGCACATACACCTTGTTACTTACAAATTACAGTCCTATGCACATCTCCATGCTCCCTATACATTTCCATAATACTATCCTAGCACACAATGCACTGGTTGTTTGTCACACTGGAAACTTTTTATAACTACAATTGAAAATGAACTAGCATTGATATGTGATATGTAATTTCAGAAGGAATTTTCCTACAATTTGTAATTTACTGCTCTTTATAAACTGGACACTGTTTAATCTGCTTCTCAACTGACAGCATCAGCAGAAATCATGAACTAAAGAAGTCGGTGACTGTAGCGGAGGCAAGCAGGGTCGCTGATATTCTTTTCAAGAAGAAGTGGCACACTGTTCTGTGTGCAAGGTCAGCTTCCATCAACTCAAGAGTGAATGACCCTTCTGCTCTCGTTCTCTGAGCCTTCTTTAGCTGAACTTCCCCCAGCAGAAAATTGCCTGTGTGCAGACTAGTTCCCAAGAGTCTGCAGTTACTGGGACAAAAAGAAAGACATCTATTTCCTTGTCTGCTGTGGCAATGCACTTACGTGAGGAAAATGCGGTCTTATGATATTTCCTTTTCTTTTTGGTTAAAATGGTTGTTGTTTAGTCTGACTGTGACTCTGAACCTGGTTATTTTTACCATTGGAAAGAAGTGCTGGCAATGCCTTAATCAGTCTATTGCTATAGGGGGATCAAACGCGGTCCAGATGGTTACAAAAGAAGCCCTACCCCACACTGTCAGTAATTTCTAGTGCTAAAAGCAATCACATATAAGCTGTTTTATCACTAGTAATATATAGAGATTGTCTCCTACAATGCTTTTTCCCTGCTTTCATGACTATGCTGTACCTTATGAAAAACACAGCATTTATTTACGACATGCTATTGGAGAGTGACAATTTTTTTTTTTACAGTTTCTGTTAACATGCTTTAGCCTAAAGCCTATTAAAGCAAATACAGCTCTTAAGCTATAGCACTGCAGGGCAGTATTTATAGGACTCAGTATTTCCTGTTGACCATCCGCAAGTGCTTCACAGGAGTCAGAACACTTTGGTGTTAGACTCTGCAACTGGGATTCAGAGCTGCTGCAGTTCCTTCCTGTCCTGCTATACCACTTATAGATTGTGCTGTGTTGTGTTATATCAGGCAAATCACCTACTGAATGTCTCCATTTCCTATTCTAAAGGGGCTACTCTGCAGGGAATTCAAGATACCTAAGGACTGCTAGATCCTACTGCAAAAATGTAATACCAAACCATATTAACTGTGACATTACGACAAAATCCAGTGCATTACTAGCAGCACTTATAATCCCACTGCAGTGGTGCACACATACATCAGATGGCTGAACCAGATCCACTGCCCATTTATTTGATGGCATAAAGTCCATGTCACCTAATCCCAAATGTATTTATCAGCATAAAACTGTAGTGATGCAGTGCTAAATCACTCACATAGTGCAGCTTCCACCTCCATAGATTTCCCTATCCTTTCTTTTTCTGTGAGCACTTCTCAGGTGCTGACTGGTTAAAAAATAAAAAAAAAAAGATTTGATATTTCTTTTAAAGCTTGCTTTTAAAAACTGTCAGAGGTTGACACTTCTTTGTTGTGTCTGGCAAAATAAAAAGTGACCTGCCATCTCAGAGCTGCATTCATTTATGGTGCTTGGCAACATATCACAGGCAAAACTCAACTGCACTGTGATATGTCAGCAGTCTCAGAATGGCAGCTTTATGAAAGTATATTCCTAGGGAACAAGCGTGGATGCTTCTCAGATTCCCCTGGAAATTTGCAGAGGAATTACAGAAGCGTGGAAAAGTTGACCAGCAGAATTTCATTTTACCTCAAACTGTTTATTCTAAATATAAGGGTATCCTGAGTTTTTCACAGAATATGTGTGAGTACTAGATAGCCTTCTTCCATATGTCAGCTATCATTCAGTTTGCTTGATTTTTAAAACTTGATACCACACTGAGGAGCTGAGGTAAGTTTAAAATACCTTCTAGATTTTCTAAAGTTTATGCCATTTAAAATGTGTTTTATTATATGTTTCCCTTTCTCAAAGTTATTAATGTTCCCCTAAAAGCTTAACCAAAACTTCCTCTCTCCAGCAGTATCATCCTTTTTCATTTAGTAAGCATTAATTTTCCTTTCATGATTCTAGTGGAGCTTGAAATTAAAGGTGGCTTTCTTCTCTATTATGGCTTGCTTTGTGTATCAGCAACGTAACTGCCAGTTTACTGCTTTAGTACCAGTCAAGAGAGCATAAAAAGCAAATAATTGATCTTGTATAGGCCCTACACAAGAGCAACTTCATGTGGACATGTTTATAATTTTCTCCAAATTAAGTAGCTATTTTTGAAAATAAGTGACTGGTTATGGATCTGTCACCACTTGACATATGCAGAGTCATGAACTGATTTTAATGTTATTATGTACAGGCCCTATCCTGCAAGATGCTAGCTCATAGCATCAGTGCAGATAAGCACTTCAATATCAACTAAGTGGCACAACAGTTCTGCTCCGATGCCTGAGGTGATCTGCTTCCTGAGGGTCAGAATATTCCTCACCTTGCACAATTAAGTTCCATCTTTGGATCTTAGCCACTTCAGATGACCTATGTGGTGATAAAGGGGAAAAATGCTCCAGCCAGACCTTTCCTCATTGCCACTTCTGGACATAAGGGCAATTCAGACATTCTCTTTCCCTCCTTTATTTCAGAGTGACTATCCACTGGCTGTGTATACCTAGTCTTTCAGGGCTTCTGTTCTTGCTTTTTGGTTGGAAACCACATGTTTTCTCATAAATCTCTTTGCAGGGCTAGATGTCTGATGTTTTGCCCTTTGTAGCACATTAGCCAAGAGATCAGTGTTTACTGACTTTGGGTATTCCTAAAAGGTGAAAGTGAAATGTGCTGTGCTACCGAGTATGTGTGATCATATGCAAAGGAAGTTACAAGGGCTGGGAGGCAATGAGGGGACACCCAGTCACTTTCTGGAGCAGTGGCAACTGAACAGCCTCAGGAGGGAAAAAAAGTAGGTTGTGAATGAAATTCCTCACCCCTCAAAGAATGTGCCAATGCTCCAGTGCCCTGTTTTAATTCACTTACCTTTCTCCTTCCATTTGGCATGATGATTTGCAGTGCTGAGCTCTCTGTAGTGATGGCACAGATAATGATTAGGACAAACAAAGGTATATTTGGTTTTAGAATTACTTTAGGCTTGAATTCACAGGAGTCTTTGGATGGCCTGCACCTGCTGCAGCCAGAATGGCTGACATGGAAGCAGATAAGATGATAGACAAATACTTCTACCTGTGGCCAGGAGGACAGAAAGTACTGCCTAAATAGAGGAAACTGGTCATTTGCCCAAGTGGCTTTTTGAAAGGGGTGAGAGTGGAGACTCCTTTTCTCAAGCTTTAGGTAGTGCACCGGGGCCAAAATCCTACTTACCTGTTTCCGGTTTGTTGCAATTTTTTCTTGACTTGTTTGACTTGACTTTATTCGTTAATATAAGTTCCGCACAACTTACTGCCCGTAAGTCAAACCAAGGAAGAAATTGTAGACAGCAGTCACTGCTGCTGTATGTGAACTGAATACAGCTTTAATTGGGTCCTCCTAATTGTGCATGCAGCTCCTAGGAACAACATGGTGATGCTTATCTCATACAAGAAAACAAAATCCTCTCACTGCTCCATTGTAGCCTGTATACTTCAATGAAAATGCATGTATCGAAACAGGCACAAAAGTAAATGTATACACCTGCAGGTAGATACCGTGAATTTTATGCCATAACAAAGCACTTCTGTACACATTGAGACTTTAATATAATTCACTGTAATTACTTAAAACACATCCTAAAGACTGCAGTGAGAACTTAAGCAGGGCTGAGATGCCATTCACATGCCCAAACCAAACATCGGCACCTTGGCCACCAGCTTCATAAAGATGCTGTGAACAGCCAAGTCTAATTTTGGAGACCAAACTGGGTTTTTATAAGCTGCTAAATTGAAACCTACCCCTCCATCCTTTTAGTCAAGAGATGTTACTACCTGTAAACAGGAGGCACCCTTAATTCATCACTTAATTAAAATTCCAGTTATTCTGCATTTATGAGCTGCTCATTCTCATGCTATTGAAGGGAATTAAGTTACTCAAGAATGTACAAAGTCAGGTATTAACACCTACATATTGATGATGTGTTCAGTGCTGCATGTTAAACCAGCTATGTCACTGCCTATTCTACTAGCACATTTCACCAATACCTGCAGAATGCATCTGGCAAATCATTACAACAGCATTTGGTAACAAAAGCATGTATATAGAGGAGAAATAGAAAAGAGAAAAAAAGTAAATGTGTGCAGCATAGGAAGAAAGGTAGGAAAGGAGGTTTGGGAAACAAAAGTTGAGATAAATTCCTTTTTTCTTCTTCACATTTGGAATTATTTAATGAAGAAGCTTTGAGGGGGTTTTGGTAGAAAAACATCCGGGGAGACTAATTCTGCTATATACTTTTAATAT
>JAOEHY010024137.1:23776-35986 GCA_025447955.1 Psilopsiagon aurifrons
TATACTTTTAATATTTTTTTAAAAGGAAAATAAAAGCCTTGTATTAAACCAAAAATGTTTAATTCAATTAGAATGTAAGAGAAATTTTACTGCAGTTTTATAAACCATGTTAATAAACATTGGGCCCAGAATCAGTACGATGGAAGTTCCCAGAGGTGCTAAAATAGATACAAGAGAAGTAGTAAGGAAAATGAGTATTTACAGCAGTAAATTTACAGTAGTTAACAAACTTAGAAAGAACTCCTCAAATTTTTAGAAGCACTAAATATTCTTAATGAACAATAATGATCTAATTATATTTTACTTTCAAATACAAATCTTTGCTACATAACATGTTCTTAATGTCCACACATTTGCACACTATATTTTTCCCCTTGCTTGTTTCCAGATACGAAATTATATATTCAGTATATTCTGATTGTTCTCTGCCTTTTCCTCTAAAGGCACTGGCTTCACTTCTTAATTGAGACCCAGTGGAAATAAGTTCACCACAACATAATTTAATGAACGATGGAAGAGTTACCTTTTACTGCATGAAGTATGACAGAGAGGAGTATCTCCTAGGTGATGTTTCAGTAGATAATAATTAACTGAGACATCTCCTAAAATAATACCACCACTACACAAATGCAGTCCTTCCCCCCAGAAAGTGGACAACACATCAAGCAAATTAATTAGCCAAGGACACAGTTCCTAAAAGGAGTTCAGTGGCAGAGTTTCTTTCCTCCATGAAATCACAGATTGGGCATTGGAGACCTGCAGTACAGATGAGTGTATTTTCCTCTTTTGCCCCCTTCAACTTCAAAGGCTGAATTGGACTTGATTTACCCTTCACATTAATCTTGAAAATGCTATCACCACAGTGATGATTCTTGGTTTTGCTCTGAATGGTTCCAAGCAGCCAGCAGCGGCACTCTCACCACACACAGCTGTCAGCTCAGCACCTCCTGACGCCTTCACTTCAGGCCTCTGGGAAGACACTTCCATAGCATCAGCCTCAATGTATTTTTTGGTTTTATTTGCTTATATTTTTGGGTGGGGAAAACACTCTTGTCTTTTATATGCTTCATACAACACAGCCTGGTAGCAGGACTGAGCTGCCTTCAGTTCCCATTGTGGGGACATGGCTGACAGCACACTGCCGTTCTTCTTCACTCCCTCATCCAAGTGTGCTGCTTCCAGCCCTGTCCATACCTTAAGTAGCAAAGGCATCCCTCTGTCCCTTGATCTTTGTATATTTTTGTTGTAATTTAATGTTACCTAGATTTCAAAGTCCTGAAATTAGGGAGTGTGAGTCAAATGCTGGCTCTGACCGAGTTCAGTGGGGTGTGTGCATTTATAGGCATTTCTACAGCATTCAGTCACTTTGATCACAGCCCTCCATACCACCACAAACAGATAGTCATTTGATTATAATGAAAGATATTTCATAAAGAACTGCTGAGACAGCATTTCAATAATTCTGAATATTTGAATATTCATTCATTGTTTCTGAGATTCTGTTCTTTTACTATTTCTTTACAACCACTGATGCTGTAGAAACAGTCAAGTGAAGAGCAAATTGTTAATTCCAAGAGATGCCCTATTTGCTATGAGAGCAGCTTTAATTAGCAAGACAAACCATCTTCTTGTAGTCATTTAGAGGAATCAGAGGCAAGTACAGCAACACAGGTCTTGGTTGCAGCAGAATATTTACCTTTTCCTGTCTCAGTGGAGAAGGTGCCCAGAGTTAGCAGCTTACCTTGGGAAAAGGCAATTCTCTTTCCTGGCTTGGACTTTGCTCCCTACATGAAGCACTCATTAAATCTATTGCATGCAATGACTGAATCTTCTTAGCCTTGTTGCATGAATCTGTCTGTTTCTACTTTTTTTATCTGGCAAGCTGAAACGTTCTGTAGTGGGAGTTTCACAAGACCAAGATTTCTTGAACGCACAACTGTGTTTGGGTTGTTGTGTCCATCGATGAGCTGTGGCTCCTGCAGGGCACCTGCAGGGGAAATGGGAACCCAGGCGCAGGTGGCCGAGAGTGTTTTTTTGTCTCAGAATGGGACAATCCACAAGTCTGATAATGTTCCTGCCACAAGGAGAATAAAATCAGTATAGACTAATAAATACAGATTTCACAAAGTAAATTCACTGCTAAACAGCAGACTCTCTGCAATAGGTCTAAGAATCGCACAATTCTCTGGGCAAGACTGGGTCCCAAAGATGATAGGTTTTTATCCCTCAGCATAGAAGTTGTAATAAAAGACAACTGGAAGTTTCTCCATCCTCACAGTGGGCCACTGTTGTGTCAGAGTCAAATATAACTTGACAAGACAGCCAATGCCAGCAGGATTCTCAGAGGTGGAAAAGGTAATACAAGATGTTTCACCAAATAAAATCTATCATGTAGGTTATTTACACTAAAGGGTAAAAAAAAATATCCTATTTTTATTCTCTGCATTTCCTGGGCTTAATGCATTGCAGTTTGTCTTTTAAAAACAGATGCTCAAGAGCTACAGAAACATTTTGCAGTTAGGCTGTAACATGACTGCCGAGTGCAAATTTGAAATAGCTGGTGTCACTGGCTGTTCCTGATAAATCAAGAGTTTAAAACAAATACCGCTCAAGCTTATCTTCTGGTAGTAGATCAATACCCTGGGGCAGTGCCATCTGATAACACTCTGCATAGTCCAAGGGAAGCTTTCTTACTGTTCGCACTGGACAGACATCCATGTCCTTTATTCTTCAAGTAATTAACTTGAGAAGTGTGGTTTCAACCAAAACCAATCTTTCTGAATGAACATATTTATAATGTAAATTTTGCAAAGTTTCATTTCTTGGAGGTGAGGGAGGGAAGGGGGAGGTGGCCCTGCAGGGAAACCATAACAGTTAGAACACATTCCAAACAATAGGAATGAAACATTCTGGATTAATCAAAGTGATCCACACTGAAAGATAAGCATCATTGCAGCAGGAATTTCCCAACATTTTTTAGTTTAGCTACCAGTACAGAATCTTGACACAGTCTGCTTAAGTGGCATTTCAAAGGAGATCTAATATTTATAGAGTAAACCATCACCCTCTTCTAGACGTGGCATTAAATAAAACTTGCTCTCCTGCTGTGAGCAGGAGGTCTCCTCTTTGCTTTCTATGATGCACAAGCAATAAATGGGTCTTTTGGGGATCTACCTGATGCGAAGTGTGAGATGTAAAAGCATGTGTCTTGTTTTAGTTAGACAATTCTATTAAGGTAAAGGTATAATCCCTTCCTCAAGCATTCTAGTCTTAAACAAAATAATTACTGCCAAAGAATGGTTTTATTTTGTTTTTTCATAAAATCTGTAGACCAAAACCCCACCTCCAATCCCACCAGCCATAAAGTGTATTGCAGATACCCCAACCACTGCACCACCACTGAAAGAAGTATTTTCCCATTGGTGCATGTTTTCGAAATCAAATCCCTGCATACACACATATGAAAACTAATGAACTCCAACATGCAACTTCAAAATGTTTATCCAAAGCTTTATGGAGAAGCTAATAGTTTAAGTGCTGCACAGATTTATTAAACTGAAGAGAGTATTAACATGATATGCTAATGAAATCTGCTTTTAATAAGATATATATCCATTCAAATTCTCTGTACCTTTCATCAACACAACATACTGGGAAAATGAACTATCGAGACTGCAGTTTAAGCTGATATAAAATCAAATGATCCATGTTAACAAGACAATTAAATAACTGTTGGAAACTGAAGAAAAAAAAAATCAGAAGTTCCCCAGATATAAACTCGTTTCAAATGATGTGAGAGCTTGGTTGTGAGAGCAAATTGAAATTTGCTACTGTGATTAGAATAATATCAGTGGTAAATTAGATATCAATTTTATTATGAGAAAAGTCCAACTCAGGTGCTTCAAAAGAGAAGGCAAAATTGCAAATTACAAGCAGTTTATGTTGGCCTATTTCAAATAACTGGAAAATGTATTACAGGGAGATTAGCATTTGGAAAGGCTATTTGAGGGCAGTAGAATAAAAATTATGACAGCTACTCTTCTGCTGGATGCAGCAAAGAAAATGATGCACATTTTGTGTCATGAGGCACATATGCTGCATGGAAGTTTGGTAGATACTATTTTCCACAACAAAACATTGCCATGCAAAGGGTACAAACCATGGGAATTAACTCTTACTCTTAAAATTCAACAGCTTTTAGCTAGTGATATTGCATACCTACAGTCTGAAGATGCAGCATAGGGATTTCTCCACAGCAAAGTTTTATTCTAGAGGCAATGCATAAACAGTCTTATACAGCTCCCTCACAAGCACGTTTGTCAGCTTCTGCAAAAACAGCCCAGAAGTTGGATGCTTGGGAACGCTGTGGAGCTGATCTGTGAATGTGTAAATAGTAGGAGTGCTCCACTCCAGACTCAAATAACCACACAGCTGAAAAGTTGCATTACCTCAGTAGGCAAGCACAGGAGCAGGTTTAGCAGTAAATGTGCCTGCACTTCATGGTCTTTTTTGCAGCCTCACACTGCCTATCCAGGAGTGTGCAGGGCTTTGTACAATTCCATGAGAGCCAGATGCAGAAGCAACACATTAGATACTCTCCAGCTGTTCATGGCAACCACATGTAACCCTTCTTGCAAATGTACACCTTTCAGATATCTTACTCTAACATTTACTTATATATCTCAAACAACAGAAAGGGGAAGCTCTATCTAGGGAAATAACCAAAATAACCAAAACTCCAGAATTGCCATTTTGGCTTAAACTTCACCTTCCCCAGAAGAAATGCACATAGCCTCTGCTACAGCTGCTCGCAACCTCATCCTTTAAGCTGTGATCCAGTTCAGCAATTGTCTGTCTCTCCAGACACTGGTATAAGCACTTATGGAACTGAGTGTGACTGGACAGGAAAAGGATCTAGAAATCTTACAGGCAAGGTAGAGGCTTCCCACTTCAACACTTGAAAGTGATCAGTCTCAGCAGGACCCAAAACCACCTCTTCTTTCAACCTTTTAGCTCATTGGGCGCACGGATCTTTCTAGGATTGATCCTCTCATTCACATAAATAGATGTATTTTCTCAATGATTATGTTAGCTCCTAATGCAGGTGAAGATTCAGGTATGTAAGTGCTTCAAAAATAACTTTAGAAAACCTAATTCAGAGGCCACTGAAGTCACCAGGAACTTTTCCACTGAATTGCTTTGGACTGTGTTCCAAGTACTTACCAGTTCCTTCAGCCCTCCTGCATCAATAGAGTTGAACTCAGCTTACTTCAACAATATGCTGCTTTCTTTCTTATTAGTGGTTAAAATTCATATTCACCATGCAGCACTTTGAGTCAGAGGTTTTCCCCAGATGCTTCTGATGCTTATCCGCCTTTGTTAAAGAGAATGCTACTTCATATAACAAAGCTGGTAGCCTCTATTCAAAATCTACCCTGCTGCAAAGAATGATGTTGTCAGACAGACTGATCTTTCTCCAATAGCTTTTGCAGCAGTTTTGTTATAAAGATGTTAAAGATAACACTGAAGAGAAAAGGAACAGATTTAGAGTCTTGGGACAACAAAATACAAAGCATAACAAAGAATCATAATACTGTTACTTGTAATTGAAAGAGCTACTGAGAAAGTGTGGCCTGGGCTTTGGGGAAGACTAAGGGAAACGAGTAATGTAGGCTGCTAAAAGAATAAATAGTTTTTTGTGAAAAGGGATAGAAATTTTTGAAGGGCTGTTAATTGTTTTGCTTCATTGTTGTAACTGAGATTTAATTGTATTAACAGGAAAAGGCATCAGCTCAAGACAGCATACTCAAGATAGGAGTGCTGCCCCCAGCTCACAATGAAGTTAATCTGGGCAATTAAAAAGTACAATAAAAGTCCAGGAATAGCATGTATATCATGGCAACAGAGATTTGCAGCAGTTTATTCTAACTCTGTGAAATAGAAATTATAATGAACAGATTTTAAAAAGCATTGATATTGAGAGTACTTAGTAACATTACACTAAAATAACATTACAGTGCTTCCTTTAAGGCCATATTCTGCGTGCATAGTCAGGGCTTGAATGTAGACTGTTAGGTGGCATTTCCTAATCCAACAATGAAATCTCAATCTCCTACCATTAACTGGTAACTCTACAAGTAGAAGAATTATTCTAGTGCTAAATAATTTACAAACCTGAAAATTCTGAAGAGTAGAAAGTCACATAAAGAAAACCTAGTTAAATATACAAGGCACAAAGTACAAGGTTTATTATGCAAACTACACATGTCCAGAGACAGTTTGTGCAAGAGTGGAAGGGATTATTTTTCATTGAAATTGTTCTATATTCCAAATAAACATAAAGTGCAGGTTGCACTTGACTCATTTTGGTTAGATTTCATATTTCTTCTAGTTAGCTCTTTTCCTATGAGGAAGACAGACAAAAATGAAAACCCCAAACTACAGCAACAAAAAAAACCCCAAAAAAACCAGAAGCCCCAAGACTAGCTACTGTCAAATAAAACCTGGTTTTACTCTTTGCTGAGTAACTGGCACACTCTTCAGTGTGCACCAATCTGCAATACCTAGAGAAGGGTTCTTGGAGCACGGTGGTGGGCTGTTCCATGGCTGAATGCATTACAGAGTGCAACCAGGCTCTCTGGCATTCACTTATGCAGTGTTTCTCTCTATTTGGTACACCTAATGAACAAGTTTAAAAGGATCAAATCACCAAGTGGATAATGTACCCAGTGGGCTTTCTCGAAGTATCTTTTTTCTTGCTTTCTACCTTTGGAAACAAGTTAAAAATGCAACAGAGAGGAAAATTACTAGTGACTTTAGACCTTGCTGGCTTTCGTACATCACCACAGCTTGTAAAAAGCCACTCTGAACAGCACAGCAAAGTAGTTATGCCAATTAGAAGAGTTGGAGTAATAATTTTGAAGTACCAAATGTAAAACTTGTCATTTTTAAGTGAAGTCTTCTATCACAATTTCTGTATTTTTTTGATTTTTTTGTTGTTGCTGTTCCACAAAGTACTGTAGCCTCCAGAAGCTTTATATAATTAAACACCTATCGTAGTGAAAAGTGAAAACAATGTAGCAGAGCTGAGGATTAGATGATCTTATTCCTGTAATAGGATTTGCCTGCAAATTGTTACTGAAATGACAGCAGCATCTCTTAGTAGGAGCACAGGAATTGCCATGGTGGTTCGGATCACGAGCCTATTTACCCATTAAAATACCCTGTCTTCAGCAATGGGTAGTACTGATATTACTAAAATGAAAATTCAAGATAGTCTGCTATAGAATAAACTACTATCTGGTTAAGTTTTTTCAATATTCTCATTAGTAAAAAATAGGTTATGCTGTAACCCAGAAGCACTCATACTTCTTACAGAGCTTCTTTCACTTTGGCTAAGATGCCAAATCTTTTTAATTTATCTTCATAAAATTTTCTTTCTGTGCTCCTGAATAGTCTCGTAATTCAGAAGACAGACAGTGTGATGCCTCTCCTTGCTCTTTAGTTGAATTTGTTTGTGGCATCACAGTCATGCCCAGACCAGCTCATGGTGGCTGTAAGATTAAAATTCCAGGGAGGACAAAACCCAGAAATAGATGGGTTCAAACAAAATATAAATGTGTGACACAGTGGTGCAAAAATTGAGATGTGTAGAGAAGACTCTTTCCAACATCCTGTTGCTGGAATCATCCAGTTCAAGAAATCTTGGAATACACAAGAGAGCAGCAATGGCAGTGGAAACTGCAACTTAATTCAGTTAACTGTTACTGACTTTAGAAGAACAAGCTCAAATCTTTAGGTAGGGCTGTCAAAAAAGATGTAAGAGCTACAGCAGCTTCCCTGAGCAGCCTCTCTGTAGTAAGGGATCCAGAAGGAACAAAGAACCACCTTTGCTGCATCAGCATGGTCCTGCCCTGTCAGCCTATATGTATAATGTGCAAGGAAAGAGGATACTAAGGAGGGAGAGGAATGGAGCTGGGTGACGTGAGAAAAGCAGCTCTCTAATATTTCTCTCAGTGAGGCTCCAAATACTGTTGCCCATGAGCAAGGTCACAGATGAGTCAGCTTCTGACTTCACATGTAAGCCACAGGCATTTAATTGTTTGGGATTGTTTCGTTTTATTCACAAACCCAAATGATCATTCAGAAAACTTACAGCATGACTTTGGCATTATTGTTTCTACTGCAAGAATAGGACAAAAACAAGCTCTGAGAGCAGTACACTGCACTATCAGATAATTATATCGCAATAGACTCAAGCTCTTTCAAATAACTAGTTAGACATCTGCTGCAAATTAATATTGGGCCAAACTTGTCTCTTGGGTAATTCGATGGACTTCAATACAATTAGGCAAGGAAGGATCTGTTCCAACACATTTACTGTCTATGGATAATTTGCTCTGGTTTAGAGCTCCTTCCTTGCATTGCTTTAGCTTGAAATCCTCTTGCAGTGCAGTTGCTATTTACTAGCTTGTGCTGATGCATCCACTTTTTCTGGCTTAACTCAAGAAAATTCAAAATGCATACACTGCCAAGGAAATGAATTCATTCAATAAGCCCTGCAATGTCAACTCTTAGTAATTCTGTAATGCTGGAATAAACAAAGTCAGAAATTATGCTTGGCTTTGTAGCCCCAATAAAACCTTATAAACCTGTAAGGACTCATAAATTTCACTGTACAAAACCTGATACTAAGGTGACTCTTAACTTGGAAAATTCAAATTGCATTTTAATCCAAATCCAAATTGGAACCAATGAAGCTAATATGTATTGGCTGCATTAACAATTCATAAATACACAGAAAGAAATCAACAGACTTTATGATGTTGCTGTGTCTTTGAGGCATTGATTAAAGCCTGTAGACGCCAGTCTGTCACTCTAGCAGCTATTCAGTATGTGTAGTGTTTGTCCATCAGTGTCTTTTGTCATTGGTTTGACTGTCCTGCTCCTGCCTAGGTTGGCAGCTATTTCAAAAAATGAACTGTCACCATGGGATAATCAATTAATGAAGCATGAATTGCTTGACTGGGTCTTCTAATGAATGTTAACATATAAACACTTGTCAGACCACAGGGTCTGTGTGGTTATATTCGTGTCTGGGAAGCTGACTGGCAGCAAAGCCCATAAGGAGAGACTGACTTCACTGTGTTAATAATGCACATTGCTTACAAGTGCTCCTTCAAAATAGATTAGCTACAACCATAATGATTTTATCGATTTTACAATCTTTTTCCCTTCTATGGAAATTGAGTGAAACTTTGCAGGAAGAAGCTGGCACCCTACAGGAGTGAGGCGAGTATACACCATCTCATGCCCTGGTGTGGAAGGTTAATGCATTTTTGTAAGCCATTACCTCCTCTGACACACATAAGTAATTTGTATCCAAACCCTATAGCTACAGTACTGCTTAGCAATACCCAGAAAATTCTATTACAATTTCAGTGGTAAGCCGCATTCATAGGGTTTACATTTATCAAATTAATAATAAAACTGTGCAACAGTTCTCTGCGAAGATGTACATTTTAATTATTTTATAAATACAGTGGCTTAAATAATTGTGACTGTTATTAGCTGAAGAGTGGAGGCAACTATTTCAGTAAGCAGTTACTAATTGTCTCTAAGATATATGGCATTCTGAAGAACATTAAAATATTTGTTCCCGAAACTTATTCTTGAACATTTACATAAATCATTTCATTATCTAAACTGGTAAACAGAATGTGTTAAAGACTTTTTTAGACAAACAAAAGCATTTTATTTCAAAGGTAACTGGATTTCCACAACAAAATACAAGATTTTGACCCTCAGAAGTTTTGTTTTTTTCTTTTTTTTCAACTGAAACCTCCAATAAACCCCACAAAAGGCAAAATTCAGTGTGTTATTTTTGTACATGTGAGCACAATAGTTTCACATATAAATGCACATCTTTTTGGAGGACTTCCCTACTTCCCTTCATGAATAATACCCACTGAACAAAACTGCATTTTCCAGGACCAGAACACTTATTTAGATGAGGAATTAATGGAATTAGGAGTCCAGCTTTAGTCAGGCTAGTTGTAAAGTCAGAGCTTTTAAACATGTATTTCCAATTAAGAACTTCACTGTGCCAGTTCATAAGCAGAACTCCCCTCTGGTTAAGATGGGGATTGTGCTGGAGACAGGCTGAATGACACAGCCAAGCAGCAGTAAGACTTTGCATACAGAAAGATTTTACAGTTATGTCCCTTTTTAAATACAAAATCACAATTTATGGACAAAAAATATCTTTGAATTATTTTTTTTAAATACCACCTCTGCTCTGAGCATATTTTTGAAAATGCATGAAGCTAATTTAAACATGCAAAATGTCGTTCGCTGTGCCACATGTCACTGTGTGCATGTCTGCAGGAAAGGGCACCCATTAGGTAGAGGAATGAGCAGGATTGATTCCCTTCTGGTACTGACACACATGATTTAAGCATATGGAAATGTATGCGACCCACAGTATGCACATTAATCTGGAAGATCTGACATTTATAAACTTGGATTAAAATGCTTCTCATGGTTACAGATTCATGTTTCTGGATAACTTTACCAGGAGCATCTTGGGAACCCTATGGGACTGTTTCACAAGGCACCAGAAGGGTAGCAGCATGCCTAGTACACTTAGATTTCTCTGTGAGTAAATGACACACAGCAATCATTCTAGGAAAATGCCATTTTGATTATAATAATTCTTATTTAGCAAATTCCATTTATGAAAATGGCACATAAGCACTGTGGAATAATGTGCTCTTTCAGGTACTATGGACTAAAGTAAAAATGCATGGGGATAAAAGCAAGGTTGCTTATAGTTACAGACATGCACAACCCAACTTAATAATTCTGAAGAACTCTAAATGTAGGCTATAGAGGCAAGTTTACATATCTACATGTTTGATAATTTTGAGAGGAAATCTGTAGATAGACTACTGCAATTTAAAAAAATGAATTTTTAATCTTTACAATCTTTGTTTCTAACTTGCAATCCTGTGATTGTTTGCTAATGACCAAACATTTGGAATGTACTTTTGGGAAAATAGTATATTTTGCAAGAGCAGATCTGAGGTCAAGACTGGGCTTCAGTTTAGGAAGTTAATCCCAATGAGATCCGTGTGTCTGCTTCTCTGCCAGATGTCACTGTTACCACATTTTAGCTGGCCAAAACAATTTCATGAATTTTAATTTTCAATACAGTCAGTCAATTGCTTACAGAGCTGTTACAAATTAAAAATAACTTTTTTTTCCCTGGGTTAGAACAAGTCCAACTCTGTTCCTCCTGCTGCTTCACCCTCCTAGATCTATTCTTTCACCAAGGTTAGCTGCCTGAACTAGCCCAGTTCCAGGCTGAAAAGAATCATACAAAAAACCTAAGGCAGTAGCAGTCTGGACTCAGCCTAGCCATGCCTGGCTATTAGTCTAAACTTGCCTTAATTTAAGCCCCTAATAAAGGTGCTTTGAGCTGAGAATACTGATTTAACATGAAAATGCATGATCCAATCAAACAAAAGCTAACGGAAAAAGAGTAGAAGCATCTTAAAATGCTGCGGTCTCTAATACTTATTATCTGGCAACTTAATTCCCAGAGGTGTTAGAGATAAAACACTGCAATGAGTACATGGATTATTCTGTTCTGAAATGAAGCTGTATGTTCTTTTATGCCCCCCAAGTCACACAGAGTAATTAATCTAATATAAACAGGACAGAATGAAAATAGCATTGAGACAGTACATATCACACTATAAAAATGCGTTTTAAAGTGTAAGCCGGGCACTGAAAATACCTTCCCAGTTCTTTTAATGATTGTTAGAACCATAGAATATTTAGGGTTGGAAAGGACCTTAAGATCATCTAGTTCCAACCCTCCTGTCATGGGCAGGGACACCTCACACTAAACCATGTCACCCAAAGATCTCTCCAACCTGGCCTAGAACACCACCAGCGATGGACCATTCACCACGTCTTTGGGCAACCGATTCCAGTACCTCACCACCCTCACAGGAAAGAACTTCCTCCTTATATCCAATCTAAACTTCCGATGTTTAAGTTTGAACCCATTACCCCTTCTCCTGTCACTACAGTCCTTCATGAAGAATCCCTCCCAGCATCCCTATAGGCGCCCTTCAGATACTGGAAGGCTGCTCTGAGGTCTCCACGCAGCCTTCTCTTCTCCAGGCTGAACAGCCCCAACTT
>JAOEHY010024143.1:3699-29659 GCA_025447955.1 Psilopsiagon aurifrons
GGCTCAAGAAGCGGCGGTTGCGGCGCCAAGGTGTGTCCTTGTGGCCGGGCCCGCCCGCGGGGTCCCGGGGGAGGCGGGTGGGAGAGGGCAACCTGTGGCGAGAAACTTCCCGGGCCGGGCTGGGCCGGGCGCCGCAGCGCCGGGTGGCGGCAACCGCCGCTCCTGCCGGGGAGCGGCTGCCGGTCCCCGCTGGCGGGCGAAAGGCTCTGGGGGCACGGCCCTCGGTCGGGACCGCCCGCCTGCCTGCTGCTGCGCCGCCGCTCCGCCCCGGGGCTCCGGTGGTGATCGCTGCAGGCGGGAGCGGCGGGAAGGAGCCCCTCGGCTCCGGCAGCCGGCGTGGGGGGAGCCCTGCCCTTGTGTCCCCGTCTCGCCCGTGTTTCTGTTTACAGGACAAAGAGCCCGCAGTGTGGAAAGCTTTTTAAGTGCCCGGCGCATGGGGACTGTCTCTTGCGCGCTTGGCTTTGGCAGATGCAGCCTGGCCATAGTGCAGGGTACCGGTGGCCGGTGACTCCCCAGTCACCAGCACAGCTGGCAGCAGTAGGAGGGCTGTTTGGCATCCCTGTGAATGCCCAGGTCAAGGACCTCTTCATGCAGACTCACAAGTTTTGCAAGCAGTTCTTCTTTGGTGTAGATGGCTGGAAGCCATCGGAGACAGCTAAAACTAGTACCATGGTGACTGCGTTTTATCCAGCACTTTGTATTGTAACCCTAGAAATAAAAGGAGTTAAATGGTATTGCAGTGACTTCTCTATTTTTATTTTTTTTTTTTTTTTTTTTTAATTTTGTGGTATTCAGCTTGATATTTAACAGCGTTCAGAAATAGTGATGACTTACCTTGTACTCGTCCTCAGGAAACAAGTAGTTTTAGAACAAAGGGATTGTATGATGAAGAGTGAAATTGTTAAGTATCACTCAAAACCTGTCTGGTACCTACAAGTCAGCAGTGAAGTACAAGCAGCCCTCTGTTACACTAGAGAATGCCACCATGTGTTGTAGTTTGGTATGTATACTATAGCTCCTCGCCAGGTTGGGTTGGAAGATAATGTTAAGAAGCGTAATCAGTGATCTATTCCGATTGATCCTGCTTTTTCCCATACTTCACACTTGAAATGGCATAAATGACAACTTCTATGCAATTTTATTTTTCCATGGCTTTATTGCTGTAGGGATTGTTTCTTGTAACCCCTAATGCAAGCCAAATCTTGCCATTCTTGGGTAGTACAGTGGTATAGGGAAGAGGAGTGAGAAAATGTCAGCGGCAAAAGCCTATGGTGGCTTCTTTTTAGGTAGTCTGCATGTGTGCTCAAAAAGATAATATTAGTACTTGGTTTATGATAGTGGATTTATATATGTGATGCTTGTTTGTGAAATCCAGTTGAGGGGGATTTGCTAATTGAACAGTTGTTCTCGACCACCTGTACAGCCTTATTTGGGGAAAAACTCTTGTATTTGACTACATTATGGTTTGAGGAGGAGATGTCTGTCTCACAGGATCAAGATGCCAAACATTTTCTTAGGTAAGAAGAGGCTTTAAAGAGACTCGTGAACTCATCCTTCCTCAGTCATTTATTTTTCGTAAAGCATTTTGTAGCATTCTTGAATAAGAGAAATAGATTAAAATATATCTCAGCTGTTAACCCCTACCACTGCTACAGGTGTTTTCAGTAAGAATAATCAGGAAGAGGGCTATTTACTTGTACAGTCTGCAGCACCAGACCTCCAAGTTTATTATTTGAAGAATCCTTCAAATGGAGATGTGGCGATAATCTATCCATTGATTTACATTAAGGTCTCAGAATTATACTCATCCATAAGAATTCCTGATGACAGTAAAAATCCCATTGTATCTTTTGCAGCATATGTTCATGATGAGTAGAGTGGTACATGGCGTACCTGTGGATTCAAAGTTGCATGCTATTTAGGAGGGAAAAACAAAGAAACAAGCATAAGTCATTACTTAAAGATCTTATGTGGAATAATGTAGAGTGAATGATTATTTGGAAAAAAACCCACATTTTATAAGGCTGGTTGCTTTAAAAGTACTTTATGTGAGTTACAGGATGAACAGTTATGAATCCTTTTATTTTTCTGAAGCTGAATTAAATGACCACTGTATTCTTCACTGAAATCATACTGCCAAACACATTAAAATAAGCCTTTGCCAAGCAAAATAGGATGCATTTCAAAGCATCTGTTGTCAGAAAGGTGCTATGGGATTTTGACAAATAAACCTTGTGTAAATGATACAAAGTGTCATGAGAGCATTGTGAAAAATGAGCTAATTGAGATGTGACAAACCATCCATAGCATTCTTGTATAATTCAATAGAAGTATATGTAAAATATTTGCTAGGTACAGCAGTAAAAGCTAGACTATTTCTCATGGAATAAAAAAGTGTTTTGCTTTGTCTTACATAGGAAAAATAAGTATCTTCTCATCTTTGAAATAGTGAAGCAGCAAAAACTAATGATGCTGCTTTTTAAATGAAAAGCATTTACTTTTGCACATACATGTGTATGTTAATGAGATAGATATACACAGTCCATGCACGGTTACCAACATGTTAGCAAACTTCTGAAAATATTTTTCATTTTTAAACTCTTAAAATTCCTGTTAGTACTGTTCACATTCAGTGTGATTTATTTCTGAACAAATGAAATGAGGAATAACATGCTAAAATCATATGTATCTCTAACTGAATATAGAAGCTTTCTCTCATTGTGACTAATTTTCTGTTCATGTCCTTCCATTAGGGGCATACTAAAATATCAATAGGACTGTGTTTTGGGAGACTTAACGTTTTGGAAGGGTAGCATTAAAGATACATCCAGGAGCTCACTCAGGGTAAAGGGTAGTATTTGTAATTGCTTATATATTGGCTCTAATGGTAGATAGGGTGGTAGTTTAAACAGTTTTTCTAAAACTTTGATTAATGAATTAAATTGTCAGAGTGATTTCTGTGGGAGACTTGTCTGATTTGCTAGTAGTGAATGAAACCATTTTCATTTACTGGGCAGCTTTGATTTTTATTGTTTAGTATTTTGATATTTCAAATTTCTTTCATCTTTATTTTGTTCTACCTGTCATCCGATAAAGAAATCACTGTCATTAATTTCCAGCTAGCCATAAAGCCAAGATCTTTCCCGACACTGATGCCAGACATCAATTAATTATGAATCATCCTCTCCTGGCTTAGAGGTTGTTCAGTTATAATGGTTTAATTTATGTTAATATAATCACAAATGGGAGAATTGACAGACGAGATTTTGAGTCTTCATGTGAAATAGCCTTATATAACCTGGGGCCACCCCATAAAAAGAAGAAAATAAATGTCAGTTCTTCTTGTCATGCAACTACAGTGAGCAGAGATTAGAACGTGTTGCTTGTCACTAGTGCAAATTCAAACTTCTTAGCCTGTATTTTCCTCTACATATCTAGTTTCTTTGCTAATCTGAAAAAACATCATTTGGTTAATTAGGTCCCTTGGGAGTGTTCTACTGGAAAATACTCAACATTTAAATGTATTAAAAACCAAGTGTGATGTTTACTGTTTCTGTGTGCTAATGCCACATTAAGGCTTCTAAATTTATACATAGAGTGTATGAAGTTTGGAATGACTTGGCCTCTGATTTTGTACATTAATATTTATGAGAAAGAGAGACCTAGGGAACATGTTCAGAAAATGCACTGATTAGATTTTTTTACATCTACAAAGGTAATTTAATTCTCAGAAGAAAGCATTTTTGGAAAATTCCTCAGTTTATCAGCTAATGTTTTCTGGCAGACATGGGAGTGGCCCATAATCTCAGATGTAAGATAATTCTGTGCTTAAGTAGTTTTTAGTTCCCCTACTTGTGGAATGGTCTAAGTGGAGCTGAGATGGAGATCTGTGCAAGCGGGTGTATATGCCTCATTTCCTGAAGCCTAAGAAACTGCATTGAATCCCAGTCAGTTAGCTCCAGTCTTGAAAGATCTGGCTTGCTCAGAGTTTCAGTGGACCAAGACCTGTACCTGTGCTTTTTTGCTTTGTGGCTGTCCTCAGAATTAATTCTTGACAGCTCACTAAAGCCCACAGCTTTTGCATTGCCTAGGTGCAAGACCATCTTTTATTTTTCTGGGTGTTCAACTCATGTTGCTTATTCTCCATTACTTTTCTTCAGATAAAATTGTTTAACCCACAGCCCTTTTGGGACTATAAACCCAGTTTTAACAGTACATACAAGAAATTTTAATCTTTCAAAATTTTTCCTTCCTTGCTGCTAATCTGCTCAAAAGACTGCACTATCATTGCAAATAGAAAATGCGTAAATATGCTTTATCTTATGTAAAACATTCTAAGCATATTGAAAAATTATTTTTGAACATATGATTTTCTAGATTCAGTGTCAAGTTTTCTTTCCCATGCATTCAGTATTTCATATAGACCCTGTGCTCACTAAAGGGAAGCTTTAAAAAGAAATGTAATAATGGATGAAATGTAATTCTGTTACTCTGAACTGGTCTTAGTGGCTCTAAAAGTAATGAAGTAGGTGGTTTTGAGAGCAATGGGAAAAAATAACTTTAAAATGATAACATAATTCTGGGACTATTGATTTTTAGAAATATCAAGCATGGGTGATAGAATAGTGGGCATTTAATGTACATGTAGTGCTGTACCAATGTTATTTCAGAATATCTTCTATTTTAATGTAAAGTGAGCAGAAAAACTTAACTACAGCCATTGTATACCTTAAAATATTGTGCTAAAAGTAGAAATCAGAGATCAGGTAACTTAAGAGAGCAGTAGGTGTTTTAACTTGTATATTCTAAATATACTGTATTTGGTGCTAGTTGCAAGTTAAAATTTCTTTGAAATTTCTGCTGCCTTGGCTGGAATTCCTTGCTTGTTTTGTCTGTCAAGTAGTGCGTTGTTCAGGGGTTTTGGTGAATTCTTTCCTCCTGATAAGTGATGGTTTACATTTATTTACCTCAGGAAGTTTGTGTATCTGGAAGATACGTGAAATTGAAGGAACCCAAGTCTCATTTTTCCTATTTAGAATCATTGAATCGACTAGATTGGAAAAGACATTTAAGATCATCAAGTCCAACCATTACCCCAGCACTGCCAAGTCCAGCACTAAACCATGTCACTAAGAGCCTCATCTACACGGTTTTTGAACACTTCCAGGGACAGTGATTCCATCACTGCCCTGGGCAGCCTGTTCCAATGCCTGACAACCCTCTCTGTAAATTGTTTTTTCTTAATATCCAATCTAAACCTCTCTTGGTGCAGCCTGCGACTGCTACCTCCTGACCAATCTCACTTGTTAATTGGGAGAAGAGAGTGACACCCAACTCACTGCAACCTCGTTTCAGGTAGCCATAGAAAGTGATAAGATCCCCCCTGAGCCTTCTCCAGACTAAACAACCCCAGTTCCCTGAGCCATTCCTCATCAGACTTGTGCTCCAGGCACTTCAGCAGCTCCCAGCTCTCTGGACCCATGCCAGCGCCTCAATATCTCTCTTGTAGTGAGGGGCCCAGAACTGAACACAGTATTTGAGGTGCAGCCTCACCAGTGCCAAGCACAGGGGGATGTTCACTTCCACAGCCCTGCCGGCTATGCTATTTCTGATACAAGCCATGATGCAGTTGGCCTTCTTGGCTGCCTGTTCAGTGGCTGTCAATCAGCACCCCCAGGGTCTGAAAAGTTCTGCCAAGCAGCTTTCCAGCCACTCTTCCCCAAGCCTGTGTCGTTGCATGGGATTGTTGTGGCTCAGATACAGCACTTGCCTTGTTGAATCTTGTACCACTGTCCACAGCCCATCAATCCAGCCTGTCCAGATCCCTCTGCAGAGCTTTCCTATCCTTCAGCAGATCAACACACACCCACCCAACTTGGTGTTGTCTGCAGATTCATTGAGGGTGCAGTCAGTGCCCTCGTCCAGATCATCAGTAAAGATATTAAAAACCAATTTGGGCTATACAAGCATTGCTTCACACTGTCTTCACTTGGTAATTGGTGATTTAACTCTTCATTAGCGAATGAACTCTTCAATCTCAAGTGGTCTCACTGGATCCTCAAAGTTCAGGCAGATTCTGTCCACATATAGTGATATTTTTTGTAAAGGGGTATCAGTTATTGCATCTATTACACGTATTGTAGAACTAAATTATCTGTTTAATAGAGATATTAAGAGAGATTACAGGTGGCTTCTGATTCATGATGATGTAGCAATAGAAATGTTATAAGCAAGGTCAGGTTTCTATGCTGTATTTAAAGACAGAATTCTGTCTTTTAATAATATATAATCTTTTAATGGATGTAATTTTTTTATGGTATTTCAGTCTGTTATTTTGAATTAAACTGAGTGCTTAAAATAATGAATTTTGAAGTCAGTAGCTTATAAGGAGCAGTAATTAATTATAATACAGAGCTAACACTCAAAAAGTTTCTTATAGAAAACTTTGCTGTTAAAATCTTTTGATTTCGAATGTAAGCATAATATAGAAATTTAAAGATACGCAACTGTGGATGCCCATTTTGCAGAATGAGTAGATGGAGGCCTATCTTGCTTGGTCGTACGTAAGCTCCTTTCTACCTCAGGCAAATATTAGTGATAGCCGGGAAGATATACCCCAATGACATGTACTCTTACTGTGCTATCAGCTTTTTCTGAAACCCTTTGAAACTGGTACATTTTTGTTCCTAAGAGTTAGCGCTTATTGAGATCCTATGTTCTGCCATTCACTGAATGGTGTGAAAAAAGAATGAATATATGATACTACATTCTATGGTAGAAAAAGATGAGAAAATTAGTAAAGCTCTGAATGTCTTTATTTTGATCTAAAATTAGCAACCTGTTCTAATTGCGTTGGAGACTATAACATTTCTGTACATTGGGAGTTTAGTTTTTAATTTCTATTAGATAAATCAGATAACTTGATGAGCTTAAGTTTAGATCTTCAATGGATTCTCCTATGGGACTGAAAATGAGAGAACATACTGTTCCCTGCTGCCAAGAAGGAAACTTGCTGCTTTTGGTGCCATGATATAGGAAGATATAACTCAATCAAGTTAGAGATGGGCAGGAGTCGAGTCCAGGATTCTCAGGTATGTTACAAACTATACCTGATTTCAGTATCTCCAGAAATAGGTGACATTACTTAAATCTACATTTCTGTAAATAAATAAATATATTCCCGAAGAAGATGGAGAATTTGGTATTTCAAAGGAAAGCTAATACAAGTTTGAAAGAAGTAAATGGCAAAAGTTTAATATAAAATTTAAATACATTATGTTGAAAAAAAATACAGAAACCTTGTTCCCTCAAGGTTTTCAGGATGCCAGGCTGCAATTTTGTAAAATGGTGAGAAAAAGCTAATAAACGTGATATTGATTTTCATAAGTGAAGCTAGTGAATGCTGTCTGAAATAGGAATGTGAAGTATATCCTTTCTCTAGGATATGGAGTATAATCTCTAGGATGTAACTAAATTAAACAACTTAATTAGATCTGTGGTCATGATTCAAATCTCTTGCCCAGGTGTAGAACTTTGAAAGGCACTGGAGTTCCTGTGCTATAAAACTGCTGAAAATTGAACCAAGATTGGATTGCTGATTGACAGTAATCAGTATAAATAGAAGATGGAACTCAGGATTTATTTAAAATACGAAATCAAGCATTTTATTTCATGTAAGAAGAATTCAATATTAATAAACACAAGCACACAGTGTTTTTCTCTCTGTAGAAATATTTTCGTAAAGGCGAAAATAAGAATTCCTTCTTAATTAACTATAATTTCAATTTTAAAGCCTGTGCTTTCTGCTTTATTTTGCAAATTCCAAAATCTATCCCATATATTGAGTGCAGGTGCTGCTGCTCTTGCTTTGCTACTCTGACGTCTGGCCCCAGAGAGCATCTAGTTCCAGTGTTGGGTTGGGTTTTGTTCTGAAGGGAAAAAAAAAAAGGGGCAAAAGAAATTAAGGAATAATTTTTTACATTAGTCTCCATTTTTTAATGGTTCATTGTGCAGATAAACTTGAGTGGAATTTTATGTCCTAATAAAAAGACATTTTTCCAGCCTCAAGGCATTTTTGTTACTGAATTTCAATATCACTCCGCAGCAACAGATATGTCCAGCTTAAGAAAAGGTCAGCAGGTTTCTTTACGTTGGAGATTCTTGTGGAACTGTGAGCCTAGAGGTGGGAGCTGCTAGCAGTGTCTGCCTTAATGCAGTAATGCATTGCAGATATTTCTGGTTTGGTTTTGATGAAAATTTGCGCTCCATAAGTGTTTTAGAGAGTCTGTTTTCCTTACTGTATAAAACTAGAGCAATGGGAGGTTTTTTTGCTAAAATTACTATGCTTTTACTGTAGTATTTTATAGTGTGAAGAAAGGCTGTCTTAGAAAGGCAGCTATTTATTTAGGCCTTCTGTGATTCCAAGTACTAAATTTATGGTTTACATAAACTTACCTGTATGAAAACATTACATATCTGTGACATACAGATCATGTTGGTGGTCTTCTATAAAAACGCATATTCTATAATGAAGCAGTGAATACTTTACCAACAAGAAGTCTGTTTCAGTACTTTTATTTTCTTTCCAAATGTGTAACAGAGTTTTCCATAGAGCAGACTTAATTTTTGTGGGTAGAACAGGGTGTGTGAAGTTCATTGGTGAATCAGAAACAATAGTCTGTTTGTTAGAGTATAAATGAAATAGGTATTTTATTTTTTTACTTATTTGGGGTTTAATCTGTGATTATTTCTTCTACGTTTTGTTTTTAAGAAGTCTCGTAGAAAATTGGTGTGTTCATAAATGTGATGAAGTAATGTTTTTCTCCAACTAGACTTCCTTATAACCTAAACTCTCTAGTTCATGGACTGTAGTTCTCATCTGATCCAAAAATCTTGCAACACATACTGAGCGCTCAGTTGTTCACACACTTGCTGCTTTATGCATTGTGAATATTCCAGCTTAAACAGATGCTCTTCTCATTTTCATCTGTGTAGTTTATGTATAACTGAGACTTGAATTCCTCTACCTTAATTAGTGGTTTGTATCTCTTCACATGAAATTCTGATGAGTTGAAAAATTTGGTAATGTAATCTGTATACCAGTGACAGTGAAATAAATGTACTCTTAAACTTCATTGCTCTATTTTCCTCCTTCACTTTTCTTGCTGTGTAATCAGAACAGTTCCTTCTTTGTAATCAGAGCAGACACATACGAGATGTGTAATGCTTTGTTCCAAACCGCATTTTAAACTGCATTATTTAAGCCAACAAAACCAAGGTTCCATCAGCCATGGAATCTCTTTCTAAGACAATGGAAAGAAGCTTGCATGGAAAGAATGGCTTTGCTAAAGCTTTTTGAATTTTAGCAAGGCTCCACTTATGTTCCCCTCCAGGCTTGTCCCTGGACATACACTTTGGCATCATTCCTGAAGATTGTCCAATCATGCCCTTAAGCAAACAAGAGGTATGGTTACGGGATGAAGACCTAAGTATGGTTGCCTATTCCTTTTCTTGTGTAGGAACACTCAAAAAATTAATAATGAATTAGTTCCTTTTCATTATTCTGTCAATTGTCTTAGATCATGACTGTGCTAAGAAGTAGAACTAATTGTAAAATACCACAGGATACTTTAGAATTTTTTTTTTAGTAGAAGATTATTCCTGGGGTTAAAAAGTTGAGAGATTGATCCCTGCTGATGCAGATAGTCTGTAAACTGTGACATGTAAACCTTTGTTGGTTTTAGCAAATATTGTTTAACTTACCTTGTGTATGTTTTAAGGGCTTAAAAATACGTATGTTCCTCCTAAGGAACTCATTACAAAATTATTAATAGTGAACAGTATACCTCATCATCATTGGTTCTCACTACAAAGCAAGCTATTTTGTCATCTGAATGGCTTTATCTTGGTATTCAAGTTTTGTGCTTAGCACAAACTCCAAGCAGTCTGGTGCACAGATTATTTAAACCTTTTTCAATAAATGCTAAAAAATTAAGACCATAATCTTAACTTCCATATTAGCATAGTTTTGGTTGGCTTCAAATAAAGGTCTAGACTCTACGAACCCTTTTTACTCTTTGTTTTAACCTTTACTTTTTTTTTTCTTTCCCTCTGAAGATGGTTTTATGCAGAGATTAGTTTATGGCTGAACTCTTCCAGGCATTAAATTTGTAAATCCCATTTTATTATTGCTTCCCGTTATATTTTAGTCTTCTGGCAAAGTAAAATTAATTGTTGTTTTAGCTCTTGTGACCATAGACTTTCGCTAAATCAAGTGAGAAACTTGCTCCAGGTTTTTTCTTCTTTGGGGGTGTTTTTGTTTGTTTGTTTATTTTTTGTGGCAATACCTAGGGAGAAAGAGATAAACCATTTTGAATTCCAACAGTAAAGCAGTTTGTGTACAATTAAGAAATTTAGCATTTTGTAGATGTAAATTTATTCATTAAATCCTGTTGTCTAAGTAAGTACCTTATATGTGCTAAGCAACCATGAGGTTGTGATGTTACTACCCTATAACCACATCTCTTGGTGTAGTGTACATGATTGTGGAAATCTCTGTAAAATTTATATCTAATGAGCTATATAAAAAGTATTCTGTTGTAAGCTCAATATAAAATGAGAAAAAGAGTTATGCATGTAAATAAGTCAAAACGAGTAGGTGGCTGACGGTTACATAAATTATGGCATTTAGAAAACCCTGAACATTACTAGGAAGCAGCCATCTTTCTTGGGAAACAGTGAATATGACTGTAGACAATTAACTCCAAATGACACACAAAGAAAGAAAGCCAAAGTCATTCCAATTAGCCATGTTCTCTATTTCTCTGCTTACAGATAGGTATTATCAGCACTCAGTCAATTTTTTGTCTCAAAAGTGTGTCTCCATTAGCAAGAGAGAATCAGAGACTCATCAGGTTTTACGTACAGTTGAAAGCGGCTAAGATCAGTATAGGTTAAGCCTGAATAATCTGGTTGTAGTTAAACTAAGGTATGAGTACACATTTGTGTCTTGTTGTTATGATGACAAAGTGGCTAGATCAAGCCAATAGCCATCTCAGAGCCGCTTATCATACTCAGTACAATTTAATCAGTCAATCACCCTTGATTTTTTTGTTGCAGATGTAATGGTTGAAGTGAATGGGCGGGTTTTATGTTGCAAATGTAACGGTTGAAATAAACTAGTGGCATAAGCAAATATTTCTGTTAAATTACTGGGGTATCTTTCTAGGTCATTGGATGTCAGTGGGCAGCTCGTATTCAAAGTTTGTTATGGATAAGTAGTCAAAAATTCGGGATCTGAATTACTAAAATTCTCCACTTGCAGCACTCCAATAATAGCAGCTAAAAACCTCATGGTTTAAGCAGCCCAAGTGGAACAAGTGTGAGGAACATAGTGAATCTTACCTTAAAAAATGCTTATGCTTATTGGTTCTTTGCTGTAATTTTGTCAGCTTGTTACCAACTTCACACAGGATTGGTATTTTGGTTTTAACAGTTGGCATTTGTTTTAAATATAGGGAGGGATGGAAGGAAGATAAGCCCGTTTTCTACTTTTTGCCAAGTGTTTAGGTATAAGTAGTATAAGGGTGGAGTATAAGTAGTTAAGCAGGGAATGCTTTGCTGGAAAATTGCTGATGCTGTTATTCTAAAAGCATTAACTGCAAATTTTGGATAAACTTTAAGCAAATTCAGTCATGTTAAGGTGAATACACCTGAGCAATCTGACTGGAAATGTAAGTACTTCTAGATTAAATGGACTTATAAAGGCAGTCTACTTTCAAATTTTTTAATTATTTCTGTCTTGATACTAGTATCTATCTAGGACATAGTGGGGGTTGTTTGGAGTATTATCTTTGAATTTAGGCTTCTTATATAATTGGTGTGGTTAACTTCAGTTCCTAATTACAGTAGGGAAACCAGCCACATTTGGAGCCTGAAGCAGCAAAAAGGTCTTCCTTCTTTTTAGGTATTTTTGTTGCTGCTAATCGTATTAAGGATGACACAGATTACTACTGACAAGACCTGACTTGGGAACTGTCTTTAACTATTAGCCAATTATTTTTAGTCTGTTTACTCTTTATAAGAGATGCAGCTAGTTTTTAATTGTGTAATAGTTTATGTGTGCAATAGTGTTAGTTGCATTTGGTTTCCAGATAGATGTGTGCTATTACATAGGAAGAGTTTGGATGTATGCATTTATTTTCTAGAGCAGTTCAAATGTGACACTGGAGGACTAATGGCACAACTCTTATCATGAGTCCAATAGATTGTGGCCGAACAAGTTCTTTCTAGGGATATGTCATAGCTCTGTAGGAGGTGAAAAAACTATTTCTTCACTTCTCCCATAGTATTGGCAATGTCTTGCACAGTGGCTCTATTATGTTGGCAGCTTGGTGAGTCCTGAATGCCTCCATTTGGTTACTGGGTTGAGTTTTTATTCCTGTGAAGGTTTTGTTTGGTTGTTGCTTTTTTTTTTTTTTTTTAAGGAAGTAACAAGAAAATGACACAATTTTGGATTCTACTGTCTACTGCCATGGAAACAGGAAAGTGTCAACTATTTAGTTTAGTGGACAACTATTGAAATACCAGTATTATTCTTGTTATTTTTGGTTTTATTCCTGTAAAGGTTTTGATTGGTTGTTGTTTTTTATTAAAAAGTGAGCAACAAAAAAATAACACAATTTCGGATTCTACTGTCTACTGCCATGGAAACAATGGACAACTATTGAAATTCCAGTATTTTTTGTTGGTTTTGGTCTTGTGTGCCTTGTTTTCAGAGAACATTTTCGTGATAAATTGTACCTTGGTCTTTCTGCATGCTGGATGCAATTAGAATTTACACATTATGAGTTTGCGGCTAGTTACATTTATTCTCTCTTTGTAGGGAGACACTGGATCGGTGTTTTTTAAACGGTTGTGAGGCAGTTAATCAGTGAGCTAATTCTGAATGTTGTTAGTTTGTCTATTTACCTACTGGTATCTAAGCTTCTATTTATAGGGCAAGATGAGAAAACTGGATAGATTTTCTTTGTTGGGGTCATTCAGACTATATTTGGGGCAAAGTAGAAATTTTCCTATTTGCATTCCCACAGGGGAAAGAGAAATATGAATTTCTATAGCACTGAAAGTGCTATGCCACCACCTTTTCCTGTAAACCTCAGCAGAGATGTTTTTGAATGGGAACAGCATTGTTTTCCAACCATCTCAACATGCAGTTCCTCAGTCCTGTTACTCAGAGTCACGGGGATTTATGCTGCCATCCTTCTGCACTGTGAATGTAAGGCTGAAGTCAGTCATTACAGTAAAACAATTAGCACAGTATCTCACCGCTTTCTCCAGTGGAAGCAGTGAAACAGATAGGATAGTGCTTTATATGCCACTTGGGTAACTATGTGTTACCCAAGCAAATTAAATTAGAAAAAAAAAAAAAAAATCGTGGTAAATCTCCAGTACAATGGAAAGAAGAAGTTGTTTTGACTATCCTAGAAACAAGATGCAGCTACAGATACATAGCACATGTAGGTCAGCTTTAATTTTAGATATTAAGGTTGTTCTGGATATTTATGTGATTGCTATGGCAAGTATGTGCAGTGGTACTGCGGCATCCATGAGCACGTGGACTTTTGAAGAGAAAGATAGGACTCTTTGATGTAGGCAAGGACGTAGTTAAACTTGTCTGTGCTGTAACAAAGCTTAGATGGCTGACAGGCATGTTGTCTTAGGCCCACACTAGAAGACCGCTCAAACCACCATAATAGGGCAGAAGTGTTTTGTGGTCTGCTTCATAAGCAGCTTCTAACAGAAAGACGTAGAGGTGCATTGGAAACTGCTCTGCCTGCTCGGGAGCTTCAGCTTGGAAATCAGAGTAGCAGTAATACAAGCAACTTATTAAACAAAGCTGTTCAGAAAATGACTGTACTGTCATCCTGGAAAACAAACCGACATTTAGGTTTGTGGAGTTTTTCGCTGCAAAGTGTGCTGTATTTTCTCTTTTGTCAGAACAGCATTTCCAGTCAAATCCTGTTCTGAGACACATCTTGACTGGGCAGTATTGTATACCCATATTGATAGACACCTGATTACCCAAGAGGGAGAAAAGGCCCCCAACAAACAAGGAAGCTATACATATATTGTTCTGTCAAAAAAACCCCAACAAACTAAGGTAGGTATACAAACTGCTGTAACACGAGGCTTTAACTTTTTTGTTAGCTCTGGAATGCTTCATATCTGCCATGGTTCTGCAGTTTCATGTATTAAAACAAAACCAAGGGGGATAACAGTTTGCTTGACAACCAGCTACCTGACACCAATTATGTAATTTCCATCAGTGGAATGGAGCTGGTGGCAAAGTCAGGCTTTGCCATAGGTGGAGAGATATTTAAAGATTAACAATATAGAAATGCAGCAAAACAGCTCTGAACTTCAGGTCTATCCCTATATCCCCAGTGTACTTCACTGATTTTAGTTTTTTTATAGGTTTCTGCTACAGAGGCAGATAGTTGGAAATAGTTTCTGTTCTCTAAAGGGATAATAAAACATAGGCAATTGGTTGGCCACAGGAAAAAAAGTTTATAACAAATATAAGTAATCTTGTGGATATGAGGTTGCATAGTTCACAGTTTAGAAACAAGAACAGAAATATTTTCAGCTGCAATTAACGATAGAGGTAATTTTGTTTTTCTGAAGGATAAAGCCATCTCTGCAAATCAAAAATCATCTGCCTTTATGTTTACATATACTTTAAATGTTAGGAAAGAGAACTATGGACTCATTAAACTGCAGTGGCCTATTAGGAAAAAATGCGAGAAGGTTTCATTTGAATGGAAGCTTAAAAATTACAATGGTGCTCAAGCTAGTATTTTCCTCATAAAGAATCAGAATTGATTTAAAATATAACTAAAATCATACTGTTGGTGGAACTTTTACTGGATGCTTACTAAAATGAGTCATGTTTGGCATCCAGACAAATTTCTGTACATTGCACTGGTCTTCTAGCTTACGTTCTTAGAGGAGCTGCACTATCAAATATTAGCGAATATACCAAGCATCAGGTGTGGAGACACAGTGACATACTAGGTTTAACATCAAGAGCTGTGTAGGTTAGAAGGTTTCAGTCATCATTGTAAGGAAGCAGAGATGAGTTTGGTGCAGCAAAATGAGTGAAGAGTATGTTTTAACAAATTAAATAGGATTTCTTTTCAGCAGCTTTACTAAACATAAGTTTTGTAAAGGCTTGTGTCACTTTGTGTTTTCACATGACAAAGGTGATGACAGCAGTAAGTAGGCTTCACCTCTGGTGGAGAGGGTGGAATGGTGCACATGTGTGTGTGCTGAATTTGAGATTGTCTGTTGCTGCTGGAACAGAAGTGAAACTGCCCTGATGAGTAGGAGATTCATTAGACGAGCTGGGTAATTTTATTCTGTGACTTGTTCAAGTGACCTTGTGCTAAGTTCAGTTGCATTTTGCTTTGTTCTTTTTGATGGTAACTATAATTGCTTTTTCTAAGAAAATAATTGAAAAAAAGAAAAAAGGTGAAGTAGTTCTTTATGACTGTGTATCACTACCGAGAGAGGGAGAAAAGAAATTCACCAAATATTTTAGGGTGAGCAAGTAAAGTGAAATTGTCACATGTGTGCAGTAGCCCTTCTTCCTAGGCAGATGAGCTACATTTGTTCTGACCTTCCGGTAGAGGTTGTTGGGCTGATAACTTTGATTTTGCCTGAAACTGTTTTACTGTCCTGTCAGGTCTGGCCAAATGCCAAGCTTCCGTCACAACAGGATAGTTTTGTTCAAATTTCTTTTGGAAAAGTGTCTTGCTGCTGGAGAGTTATTATTTTGTTGAACCCCAGGTATAACAAGCTGCTCTGTGGCTCAAGCACTTTCATGCCATGTAGACATTTTAAGTATGAGTTGCTTCTTGCTTTGGTCCAGACAAAAAAAACCTTTAACCTGAATCTCCATTGACTGCAAGGCTGCTAGTTATTCCTGCCTGAGTGAATCTGGTATTGGTTTTCCCCTCCTTTTTAATTTTTCTTGAAGAAAGCTTTGTTCTGGGCTTTATCCTAAAAAGTATTTCACGATGGGAACATTAATTTCTGCTTAATTCTAGCTGGAAAGCTTTTTTCAAAATACATTGCCATAGTCAGATAAGTGATGGCTGATGTTTGTTACCAGTGACAAGACATTATCAGAGAGTGGTGATGTGGAGTGATGGTAGTGGTAGCACAATTGCAGAGCTGGAAGCTGATTCTTGATTGATGAGTTGAAAATAAGTTACTGCAGAGCAGAGGTGAATCTGTATTTCAACATCTTTATTCTGAATATTTGCTAGACAGGTAATCTAACCAAAAGAATCAGTTTGGAGTCTTAGGAGCATTTTCTGATAAATAAAGACATAAACTTCATTCCCTTGAAGTTTTCTTTATGCATTTTTCAATACCCATATCCTGATTTTGTTCATCACTTAGATTACCTGAGTATCTGTGGCACCTGTACAATGATGTTACCTATATACTCTCATAGTGTACAGATACCAGATCTTCATCCAATCTGCTTGTTGCTGTTGAAGGATCTCTTAAACCTGTTTTTTCAAGGAACTGCGTAAGCCATATTAAGTAGGACAGGGAAGTAAATTCTCTTCTGAAATGCTGCAGGTGATTGTCACAGAAGTAGAAGGTCTGTTTCACTTTGGGTGTGTCATTCAGGGAAGGTTTAACTGTTACCATGGGTTTCCCTATACTTCTGATTTCAAGGTAGTCATCTTAAGTTCTTTGAAGAGAAACTGAGTTACTGAGATAATTTTCCTGTTCTTCCTAGTAGGAAAATATTTTCTGATAATGCCAGCTTTTAAAATATTCTATCTTCAGGACATCATTTCAAAGGGTTTTGATATTGACTGGATTCAGAAGACTCACAACATTTCTCAGGGGGGTTTCATTGCAGTCACCTGTTAACATCACTGATTATTTGTTGTCATTTACCATTGAATTCGAATATTTTCCTGGGATATTTTGATTCCACTGAAATTCCAGGAAAAATAAAGACAATGAATTGGTGGCCATGGAGCTTCTCTCGATTCTTGGGATGAGATTCGCCTGATCGAATGCAAATTCCTGTTATGTCGACACTAAAGCTTGAGCAACTTAGAGTTTTATATTTTGACTGTCTTGCAGTTGATGAAAAATATTTATTTATAGGCTATAATCTGTAGCATCCTGAAATAGATGGCTCCACTAGCAGTGAAGGGAGCCTAAGAGGGTTACATTAGATGTATGCTCTGGAAGTCTTAATGACTCTAGTCATAGTGTCTGCTCTAGAAGGAGGTTGCTTCTGGTTCCTGAGTTGCATGGCAGGACTAAGGGGAACTGAGACCCACAGTAGAGCTGTAAGTCCCCAAACCAAGCACTCTGCCACTCAGAAACTTCCCAGTCTCCAGTGCCTGGATAGGAGCTGTGAGCCTGAAACATTGGGTGCCTTTCTTTGCACTGTGGAGGCAGGTCAGCTTCCCAGAGTCTCCAGCTCTGAGCAGAGCTGAGGAGAAAACTGTATTCTTCTCTTACAGAGAAGTTGGATTTCTAAAGAAATAGAAGTGGTTTTATGGTGGAATAAGTAGATTTTTAAGTTTAAAATTCTCCAGCTTTTACCTGCAGGTTTTTACCTTCTGCTTGTATTGATAAAAAAACCTTACTATGATCTTTAACTCTCATCACCAGCATTTATCTTCTTTCAACATGAGTAGAGTACAGACATTCCTGTGGAAGAAACCTGAAGCATTTACTAATATTTAGTTATTTCAGAGATTTTGAGAACTTCGACATTTTAGATTTTTGCAGATGTCCCAGCACTATGTAAGGTAATCTTCATACTAATTTCCAGTTTACTCATCTTTAAATGTCTTGGGAGTTTAAGAAAAGTCTTAGAGCTATTTAGAGTGTACAAACATTTCCATTAAAATGCTTTGTGACTTTCCAAAGGAGGTAATTATTTATTCTGAACAATGCATAACCAGTAGTTAGCATCAATTGTCTAAAATATAATTTTCAAGCAGATTATTTTGTTTTGAATGGTTTGGAAAATGTTGACAAGGGTTTCTTTCTTGATTTTTTTTCCCCCTTTCCAGTTGCATTCATCACAAAATATTAAAGCACTGGGAAGAGATTTTATAAGCCGTCATTCTCCTGCATGGATAGAATGCTTCTAATAAGTGATGTCTATTTGCACTGACATCTGTTTATTTTATTAATAGTGGCAAGCCTCTTCCACTTACCTTCACTTCCCCCACTTAAAATTCCTCTATTAAAATCCTTAATTTGCCTCAGCAGTGGGATTAATACTGTTTTACTCAAATAAATGCACTCTATTTAATGTAAAACTCAGGATAATAATTGGCCTCTGACATGCTTGCAAATAGTGGTTTCTGCCTACCCAGTTGTTAATTGTGTCTTTTCCAGTTATATTAAGTCCTTTTGTGTAGCCTGGTAGGGGCATCTACATCCTGGACTAGCATGCAGGAAACCTCCTGTTTATTGCTGCTTTGGACAAACAATCCCTTTGTGCTTCTGTATCCTTTGTGTTATCTGTAAAGTGGGGTTGATGGTCATCTCCTGTGTTTAGAATCTGACTGGAAATCTGCTGGGAGCAGGGTCTTTTTATTGTGACATAGCAATATAAGGGCAGTGCTCCTCCTCCTCCAGAAACATGCCTGGAGGCTGCTCTGGACCAGCCCAGTCTGCTTTGATGTGGAGCCTGACCCACATTTCCCTCCTGACTGGGACTTCCGGATTTTGCCCTCAGGGCCATCCTCACCTTCTTCATGCTTCTGGTGTTCTAGAATAACATATTCATTAGAGTCTATGGAATGTTGCAATCAACAGGACATATGCAAAATCTTGTAAATACGCAATTTTGTTAACCTGGATATAATGGAAGCAGCCTGTATTTACTTTGAACCTGAATAATGATTTCAATGAATAAATCTGTGGCCTTTAAAATATTTACGTCAAAATATTCAAAATAAACTATGTTCTAAAAATAAAAAAATGCAAAGTAGAAATACAGAGGCAATTTGTGGTGCCTTTTGTGCAGAAATTAAAATCTAACTTTGGCTTTCTTTGGATTAGGACTGAACTTCTGACGGTTTCGGGAGGCAGCCAAAGAAATTCAGTAGAGAATGCTTGTCCCCTCTGAGCGCATGACACTTTCCCACTGGGAAGGCTGTAGATTCTGCTTTTATGAGAATTTGAATATGGTAGTAATACTCTGCTTCCCTGGTGTTTCTGTGTTTCCAAATAGGGCATATATTTATGACAAGGTCTTGTAGGTTATGGGTCTTTTCGCGTGCATCAGAACTATGCTGGTAGGTGAAATGAGAAGGCACAGAACTGATCCTGTTAACTCAGGTGGGAAAGATTTATATATCTCTGCTTTAGATGGAATATTTGGTGTGTCAGGACTATTTTAAATGGTGCATTTCTTCGCAAGTTTGTTGATGCTAAAATGTAGAACTTGAAGGAAAAAAAAGTCTCCATAGGCATGTTAGTTTAATCATGTTGCTCTTTGTTGGAGAAAGGGGTGAACCTGGAAGAAATCTGAAGAAAGCCTTTTATTTTCAGATATGCACTTTACAATATCAGTTGCTATTATTTTTCCAGATTGCAGCAAGTCTTTTTTTCAAGTTGTCAGTCAATTTCATTTCAAAATTATAAAATTGCACTCATCCTCAAAACGAAGTATTTCTTCTTTGACTGAATTAAATATTTAGTTTGTCAAGAAATGAAGGATTTAAATCCCCAGTTACTGATTTTGTTTGGTTTGGTGTGACCCAAGGGTTTTTTAACTGCCATTGCTCTCTTGAGCGTGTTAGAGAAGAATGGGAAACCTTTTAATCCATTTGGTTTAGGTTTGATGTGTTTTTTTAAAGTTATTTATTTCAGTGCAACTTTTAGTTTAATTTTGGTAAAGTACAAAAAAAAAAAAATCAAATTGCTGATCTTGGTTTTAAAAACAAAGTCCAGGTGTCCTACTTCCAAGCAGTTGCTGGTGCTGTGGAGACTTATCCATGTCCTTTTTCAGTTGCAAACTTTCTGGGTGACACCATGGTTCCTTTATTCACATCATCCAACTTCAGACTTCTGTCTTCAGCATCGAGTGCCCTGAGTAGATTATGGCTTTTCAGAGCATGAGTCAGTGCACTTATCTTAGAAACCTCAACTCATACAGTGTATGTATAGTTTCTAAGCCATGTGTCAGACCTTCTATGTAAGGTGAGTTGCCACTACTTCTCTACTTACTGTTGGAACAAGGAAGCACCTGATAAAAAACCCCTCTGTTGCTTTGACAGTACAGTGGCAAGGGCTGAAAATGGTTACCAGAAGTAGGGAATGGCCCTGCATCTTCAGGCCATGTACTGAAAGTAAAGTCAGTGCTCAGCTACTTTCCAGTATCTTGCACTTCCTTTCCTGTCTTGTTACATTCTGTGGCAACAGCTGGAGCAACACTTTGATTATAGAGCAGCAGATTTCTGTTTTATCCACAAAATACACAGTAAAAAGCATGGAGGGTGAATTTTGTGGCAGCGCACAGCTGACAGTGCCTCAGTCACGGTGATGGGAGGTTTTACCTTCTTTTTCCTCCTCTTTCTTCTATGGTAAACCACATTCTAAACCACATTTTAGTATAAAGCTAAAAATAATTTCTTAGAAAAATCAAGTCTCACCCACTTGATGGTGCCACTGCACAGATTTTAATGAAGAACCTAATAAAGCATAATCAAGGACAGTACATGCCTCTCCTCTGTGTATGTCAAAAAGTGAGTTTGGCTTTATGTGTCAAATCTGAATGAGATTTATGTCAGATATTTCTGCTGTGTTTGAGGGTAGAAATAGAGAACTACATCAAAGGCATCTGCAAAATAAACGACGACTTCCGCTATAATGTGAGCTTGGTTTAAAAGGGGATAGATTAATTTTGGACAGTTTTCTGAATTAGGAATATACTTTCCATCTGTTTTGTTTTATTGGGTTGTTTTTTTTTTTTTTTTTCCTCTGGCTGCACTTAGCTGGTAATTTATTTTATAATTTATATTATAATTTATTTATATAATTTAGATATTTATATAAATTTGTATCCCAAAAAATAGTGAAAATGCTAGGTATTTCATGCTATATTATGTTGGTTTTGAAGTGTACGGAAATATGCACTGGAAATACGTTATGATACTGAACTGTGCAGCATTTCACTTGCAGTAGTACATGTGAAGCACTAGCAACAGCTCTGGTTACAGTAAAGAGGAGCAGCCTGTGGTCTGCTCATCGGCCCAAGAAAGAGCTCATGAGGGTTAGAAAACAAAAACAGGACAGACAGCATTTTTTTTTGCACTCTGCCAAGTCAACCAGTGTTTCAAAGTTAGTGTGCCAGCCTGCTGACCAGCTTGCAGCCAAGGGATATCTGCCCAGTCTAGACCTGCACTGTGGGCATGGGGCTGCGCAGATGGCCCTGACTTGCTTTCCTTGTCCCAACCTTTTAAAGCTCTGGCCCCCAGGCTGTGAAGTTAAAGAAACGTGAAATATTCAGTCAAAGACTCTTATTAGGACACTGTAGCAGAGTAAAAATTTGCTCCACTTGTTGCAGCTGCTCAGTAATGTGGGCTAATAGCAGTGCTGTCACTTCTGCATCACCAGGCACAGGCAAAAGTTGCTGTGGAAATTTCCTGCTTTTCAATCTCTAATCTTTCAGCTTCAAATAACATTTAAATTGTCGGTATAATAAATGTGCAGCAAATGTAAGAGAGATAAAGAGAATTTAATATTAATACTCAGAAAGTGTAATTTGTGCTTTAGGAGCATACCTGTTGGCTCTTCTGAATGCTGGCTTGCACAGCAGCACCTCAGTCTTTGCTGAGGCTAAAAAGATAGTGCTACAAACAGTACAGATTGTACAAACAAATTAATCTAGGGAATTAAATTGCATTTGATTTCTGTTTAAAACACACTAGTTGTCACATGTGGTGTGAGAAAATTCAGCAGCTGATACTAAGAGTGCAAAGCAAAACAGTTCAAACCTCATTGTGCCCATATAGCTGCATTTTTATAGTGTAGGTGGCTCCCCTAATGTAATATAAGAGCGAATGTGTGGCTACCAAGGTCAGACCGTAAGTGCAGTCCAAACAGTATAGTCTGGCAGAGACTGGAGTTGATTCCTGGTGAGGAAAGGCGTTAGTGTCTCTGGGGGTGGACCATTCTGAAGAGCATGTGATAGATGTTTTGCGTGGATGGATAAGCTATTAAGCTGGGTGCAATTCATTTGGTGTATATTTGGCCTGTGCTTCAGAATAAGGGAAATCATACATAATGCTGCCTGTTTCCCCCCGCTCAATCTTGAGTGGAATTCAACATCCCTAGTTCAGGGGCAGATGGCCATACCAATTCAGGGGGATGTCACCTGTTATGTCACAGGAAGGCACCAATGGCAGGTCTGGAATTTGCCCCAGTTAGTTTCTTCATACATGGAATTGAGCATCTGTAATAAATGAAGAGATGATCCCAGACTTGACAAGGAATGATGCTAGTATATCTGGTTTTGGCCAAGCAGACAGTAAAGGGAAGAACAATCATCATGGAAGTGTTGTGGCTCTGGAGACTTGAGGAATATGTTTTGGTTTGGGCTTTCAGGTTTTGGGTTTGTTTTTTTTGCCAGTTTTATGTTACACATCTTGGGAGAAAGTACACATTTGGAACTGCCATGGATCTTCAGTATGACTCACTGCTTTGCAAAGTACATGTAATGGCTGATGAATTTGCTGGTGGCTTGGCTCAAGGTGCTAGAAGACTTCTCCGTATATAACCAGAAACGATAGATACTATTTCCTGGTGGCTATGAGGTAGAGATTGTATCCTCTGTTCATAGCCTAAAGAGAATATAAATGTTTCTATAAATTTGGAAGTTATATATGATGGCATATTTGTTGTATTTAAGTTTACAAAAGTGTTTTGCTGTTAGAGTTAAGGTGTGATTGGACAGCAGGGAGGAGACTGTCTTATTTCCTCTTGACTGCTCTGCATAGCTTGAAATGAACAGCTGGGAAATGATGTTAGACTAGAGGGTACAGCAGGTAGGGAGTGAAAGAGGATGTGAGAAACAGGGAAGGAGAGCTTGTTACCTGAACAGGTTAAAAAAAGTAGAGGTGGTAGATGTATAACCAGTTCTTCATGGTGAGGGTGCTGGACTGGAGGCAAAGCTGGATGAAAAAACAAGATCATGAAGTTACTGCAAAAATGCACTAGATAGGATGGGAGATTTCTCATAAAACTCAGTATTTTACTTTCTATTTATATATTTTAAAGCTATTTATTCTGGTTTATGTTCTAATAAAATTTAGATTTAGAGATTGAAAGCCCTTTCAGTGGTTTTGAGGTACTTAGGGGAAGGTCTTCCTGAAAGCACAAAGCAAATTTGAGCTCCTCCAAAGCCTAGTAGACATTTGGATTTTGTGGAACTTTATAAAATGCTTTCATTTTTTTGTAGGGGAACATTAAGTTTAGTTCATGGTGCCAGTGAGAAGTTGAGGTAGACTCTGCTGACTTTGTCTCCACCCTACCATCAAAAGACTCAGAACTGGAAGATTTACTCCTTATTAGTGAAGAATTGAGTTGAGTGGAACTGTTTCTGCTCATTTTCTCATAGATGCTATGAGTATAGTTCTGCTTAGTTAAATTCCTGGACTGAATAATGTGTACAAGAGAGACAGAGTAATCTAGGTTGGAAATCTGGTGTAGGTTTCTTTGGGTTTTCTTGCGTGGCATTATTTTTTTTTTGTTGCTGCTGTTGTTGAATGTTTGGTTGGTGTTTTACCTTTAGGATCATTAGGTGGCATAAAAGCAGTCTGCCACTTATGACTTAACAGTCATTTTTTTCTTGATGGAATCAGTCTTAATGCAAGCGCAGCTCCAGGGAAGCAAGGCTGTGCTGAGATCCCTCAAAAGGATTTGTTGAGTGACTGCCTCTCACAGTTTTCTGTGATCTTTCCTATATCATCAGCATCAAAATCTACCAGTTTCGTTAAAGGCCAACTCCTGGGGTCATGTAACTTTGTGAGAGTTTGCTTCCCTTACATGTATTACAAGTTTTCTTGGATACCAGAGATGGGGAGAAGACCAAAAAACACTGAGGTTGTCACCCAAGTTAACCTCAATCTCAAAAAAGCACAAACAGGGAGCATCTCCACTAAAGAGGCATGGCTCTCATACCAATGATAGAAGAAATGAATCTGTAATTCTGAATTAGAAATGGTTTAGAGAGTGTTCTTCAAATAGAGTGATTATTTTCTTGTCTCACTGGATGCATATCAGGTTTCCAAGCTGCTTCTCTGTCATGGTTTAAGCCCAGCTGGCAACCCAGGACATTATTTTAAGATTTCTGAATTGTGTTTAATACCACAGATTATGAGGCGCTGCAGTCTGCAAGCTGAACGGGACTTTCTCACAGGGAGGATTTGGAGAAAATGTGATCTCAGGAAACCAAAACCAGCCATGCATTGCTTCTGTTTCTGTCTCTCCATCTCACTGCATTCTTGAGAAAAAAACCCCAAACACAAGTGCTTGTGTGTATACTAGAATAAAGTGTAGGAAAACGTATGCTATTTCTTCAGTGGGTCCCTGGTTAAATACTATTCCAGAGCAATACTTAGTTACGCTGCAAAAATGAAAGAGCCACTGAAATATTTAGTATGAATTGCCATTTTCTGGTACAAGTAGGTTTTAATAATCTGCTTCCTATGACTCATGAATTTCTTGCATATATCATTTGTTAAAAAAAAGGCAGTAGATCCTCAATTATACTTTTTTTTGTAATACTGCCTTGATTTCATTTAATATTTGCTGTTAGAGGTTTTAGAGATTAAACTGGAAACAGCAACCCTTTGTGAAAGAGCAATGGAATGTTGTGGAAAATGTTAAATAATTAGTACTGTATGTATAATGATATTAAAAAATATTTTATAGAGCTTTCTTATGAATTAATGTCAGTGCATTCATGCTTTCCTACACAAATATTTTTCTAATGAAATAAGGTATTTTATTCATATTAATAGTGCAAACTTCAGGTTATCTGATGGAACCTCTGTAATCTTGATTTATACAGAAACAATAAAGATTCTTCCTAAGTAATAACAAATATGGAAATATATTTATTTCCCTTTCACAATAGGATTATCCATTTCTCAGTCATTTTTACTTTCATCCTGGCCACATATCTTTGGAGTCCTGTATCTCCCGTAATATTACTTGTTCATGAAGAGGACTGAAATGTAATTTGTGTTTAACAGTTCTGATTTTGCTGGGGTTTTATGTCTGGGTAAACAAACGTGTTCAGACAGTGTTGGTGAATGACAAGGTCTGACAATGAGGATTTATGTTAAAGTGTGAGGATTAAAATGAATAGTAATATGTAAAACTACATAATGGTCAATGAAGGAAAATTTTTACTTTTAGACTTTTTTGAAGGTTGGAAGTCAGTTCATTGATCCATATTTTTCATAGTGAATGCTTTCTGTCAGATATAAAGAAAATACAACCCCTGTGTTTTGTACATCATTGAACAACAGTTATTAACACCCTTGGTACTTTTATTTCCTTTAAAGTGATTTTTTTTTTTTTTAAGTATCAAATGGTTTTTATTTGGCTTTTTGTCACAATGCTTTTATTATTTTGTGTCGTGGTTTAAATCAGCATTGTGACGAGAGGCTTCCACTCCAATAAAGTACAATGAAGCAAGAGCCTTACCCTAAAACCCATATCTGAAGAATGCTAAGATAGCAAATAAATGCTGAAACCATGAACTCAAGAGAATCAAGCTCAACCTTTTGAGCCCCACGTTGGGCGCCAAAAAGAACTGTCGTGGTTTAGGCCATAAATCAGCCACGCAGTTTGTTCACTCACTTCCCCCTTTTTCTTCCCTCTGCTCCTG
>JAOEHY010024144.1:0-17764 GCA_025447955.1 Psilopsiagon aurifrons
GAGGACACCAGAACTGCACACAATACTCCAAGTGAGGTCTCACAAGAGCAGAGTGGAGGGGCAGGATCACCTCCCTCAACCTGCTGGTCACGTTCCTTTTGATGCAGCCCAGGATAGTGTTGGCTTTCAGGGCTGCAAGCGCACACTGCTGGCTCATGCTCATTTTTTCATCGACCAACACCCCCAAGTCCTTCATAAAATCTACTGTGCTTTTATGCTTAAAATACTAGTAGGAAAGCCGTCAAACTATTTAGTAAGCAATTTTATATTGCATTATTTTGCTTCTTTTTGCTCCATCTCTATGTTCAATCGCCATTTGCTTCCCACGATCCCGCTAGAATTTAAAATCACATTTTAAAGAGGGCATGACCAATTTGTTGTTCGTTTTGGACCATGCGTAGCATACAGAACTCTTGGTGTCAGCTGCATTTGGAATGGAAATAATAAAATGATCATAGTTTTGGCTGGTTTTTAGACTTTCGAGCAAGTAAAGTTCTGTTTTCAGTAAAAAATTTTACAGATCTGTAGCAGCAGAAGTGGGAGCTTTAGTATACTCTTTAGTGCTTTCAGCAAGTCATTTTGATTGCTTTTGGACACAATGATAAAAAAGTCTAGCAAGTGCCTGCAATGTCAGAGGACTAAATTATTACATCTACTTCAGAAGTAGACAGGGTTGCGGTATGAGTGGTTTAAAGTAACCCAGAATAACTGGCTCTTAAAATTACAGCTCAATTTGGAACGGTTTTTAAAAAAATGGCATACTCAGAAAGCTCAGCTTCCCAGCACAAGTACCCTTCTTCCCTAAGGCCACACTACTCATACACAGCTTTGTGAGCACCTTTTTTTCACCCTCTCAAGCTCCAGTTTCCTTCTCTGATCCTTAGCTACCCCTCCAGACCCTCACTGCCTTGAGTTAGACTAGCAGTATATCCTTATAAGAAGAATAACAAAACAGACGATTGCAATGTGTTTAGGTAAGGAAAGCAGGTGAAAATTAGAGATAGTTACTAGAAAGTTTTGCCTACAAATCAGTAAGCAAACTGCAGGACAGGGTAAGAATTAACAGCCCCTTTAATTATCAATTTCCTACATAACGCATTTTCTTGTAAGAAAGCCTACAGCTGCTAAATATGAATTTAAAATCACAGGCCATTCACTCCGTAGCTGGTATAGTACTATTAAAGCCAATGAAGATATCTAGATTAGTATGAGTTGGAGGTAATGGATTACTTGCACGTCTACCACAAGATTCTGTCAGTGTGAAAATACAGAATATTCTCATGAGTAATTAGCACACCTTTCTCACCATACTGCTCACTTTCTATGCTATGGTCACTGTGTATTATGCACAGCCCAAGAAAGATATTTTGGTCATCATTGTAGATCCCTGTAGTTCTCTGTGAAGGTCATTTTCTAGTGGTCTTAAAGGTGGGCTCATTAAAAATAAAGTTTATGAGCCAAGAGATAGTGAAATGAAGCAGCTGTTAAAGTGATACTTCAGTTGTCATCCCAACCTCTAGCCGTCTGCACTATATGGCTGCATACTTGAAAAATTACTGAGATGTTTAACTGGACTTTAACTCAGGGTCCAACTGCCTTTGTCCCTCAATTTATCAGAAAGTATGATATAATAAAAATGCCTCTTTACAAAGTCAGAGCTCCTTGGCCTCCTCATTAGAGTAAAAATTTATTACTGCATAATAATTACTGCAAACTTAACAGCTAGACATGGTTTAAAAAGACAGAAAACAATGAACCCTCAAGAAACCTATAAAAGATTGAAAAGAATGATTAATTTGAGGAGTAACTACACCATCACCTTTTGTTCATTATTTTTTAAGATGATGTTGGATTCATGGTAAGGTATTAATAATGATGCCATTAATACATCTTATGGTAGTGGGGCCTATAAGAACTCTAATTAGGAAGCCTTATATAGAAGTGAGGAAAGATGGCTTGAAATACAAATTTTTCCTGAAATTGCTCATAATCTGCAAACCACTTCACTTTGGACTTTCACAACCCAACACTATTTCGTAAAATATTTTTCATAATGCTCTTAAGATACAGAATAGGAAGGAATATTCACATCATGACTATAACATGATGTCATTTTGAGAAAACTCTTTCTTTCAGATTTGAGAAAAAAATTCATTACAGGGTGGTTTGTTTTTTTTTTTCGGATTATCAGCAGACAGTGTTTTAACTATTTAAATGCAGAATCTAGAAGATTCATTTACTTTCCCTTAATAAAATTAATTATTTACAATGTATTTGTTTATTTTCAGGCTGTTTCAGTGTTCAGGAATATTATTTAATCTGTCTTTTAAAAGAAATAGAGTAGATCTAAAGATGCAGCTATGTATGTCCAGGTATGCACCAGAATATTTTTAAACTAATGTTGTACAAGAGTCTTTTTCCTTTTCTATATATTCAACATTTGATGAAGGAGACTGTGAAAGCAATATTAAATATTTTTTCACTTCGTCATCAGTGAAATTAGTTAGTAGTCTCAGTCTACATCATGAGAACGTAATAAATAAACAGTATCTGCATAAATGAAGGAAATCATATATTCCCTTTTCTTATAGTAGAAAAGGAAAAAGTAATTTGTATACATTGTCTTAAGAATGATTAAGGACAGATAGTAAGGAAAACTTTTCAACTGTAAAGGAAATGATATACCATGATTTACCTGAAAAGACTATGGAGTTTTCCATATTGGAGGCCTTAATAACAGTCAAGAATAACAAAATGCTGCAATAATGCAAATATAGCTGATTCTAATGGGACAGAAGTTTGGGCTGGATGATCTTCTGAATTTCCTTCCAGTTCTATGAATCTGTAACAGGTCCCTCTAAATATTCTGAAACCCAAACTAGAATCTCCTCTAATATACCTGAACCATAAATGTCAAAGTTTAAGGAGTGCCCTGAAACTGAACTTTTATCACTGTCATGGTATGAAATCTGCTGTACCAAATTTCTGCAGATACTGTGCTGCAATCTGCCTCTGTGCACTCTGCTGAAATAACTGCGACCCTGTGTTTATTCCAAGTTTACATTGATGAAGAGAAAAATTATGACTGTTTCACTATATACAAACAGTTGTCCCACTGTCATATGCTTCTACATTTGCTTGGGCAAAATACTCCTCAAAACTGTTTTATTTTCAGAGAAAAGAAGCCAGCTTAATTACACAGAATCCTGTGTTCATCTCAGGAAGTCTAACATGTTTTTAGAAGAATGTGACGAGTTCACAGGTTTGCTTGGTTCTTTCCACACCCTCTTTCTCTACACTCTTTCACAAGAAGACTCCTATTATTTTGCTCAAGAGATTTTTTTTTCCCTGCTTTAAATTACTCCATAATACCTTTTTCTTGTAATCATCATGATCAGTATTAGCACTTATTCTAGTCCTTGAGATATAACCACCAATTAAGTGACAGAAGAGAGAGTAACAAATGCCTCTAGGGATGAGAAATGACTAATCATTAAACAGATCATGTCTTTAGGTGGGGTTTTATTTATTTATTAATTTATTTAATATCACTTTGTTGACTAGGATTTTTATTATTGTTTTATTGAGTACTGCTATTAAATGCTCCAATTATCTATGATTAAATCCTGCTCACGTTGGCATGCTGTGTGAGAGATCTTGTTGTTGTTATTGTTGTTTCCTTTTTTAACCAGAGGGCATGTCTTGAAGATTTGTTTTATCTGTGTATAATGCAACATGACAAGAGGAAGGGTTGAGAGGAAAAGAAAATGATGACTCTGACAGGGCTGTTTTCATTCTATGACAGATATAACGTTGCTTGAGGTAAAGTCTCCTGGCTCTCCACACTGGCTGAATGGCTGCGGTTGAGAGGGTGGCGAAGGAACATGCTACAAATGATTTGTCTTTCTTTTATTATAGTATGTGGTCATCCTGGCAAGTATGTGACCCTAAACCTTAAAACTCTGATTAAATGCTTCCATTTATATGTTTATTTAATTTTAACCAATTTCTAGGTTTATCTGATTTTTTGTTTCTATACAGTTATCCCAACGATACCCACTTCTGCTTGCAGGGCAAACCAGCATGGTTTCTTCAAGAGAACTGGCATTATTGAGAACCTTAATTTCTGAGTGGGAGTACAGAAACAAGTAGTAGGGCAAGAGAAAAATATTTTGTGCTTCACATACTTAAATCTGAGCTTATACATGGTGGGGGAATACAGAAAATGAAGTAGTGGACAAAAAAATAGGGGAATGAATGTAAGTGTACAATGCTGTGACCATTTTTTTGCCTCTAGCTGTCCAGCCAAATTCTTGCAGTCATTCTGCAGCTGTGTTGGAGTGAAGCTTCTTTCAGTTCTCATAGACTTCAAGGGAAAAATTAGATGAATTCTTTCTTTATTGAATTCTTAAATGGCCTTCATCTCTTGTTTTACCTCTGGCCATACACTTGTGAGTTCACCTGTTGGCTGAAGTGTTGGCTGGTTTGGAATATCAATGTGATCAGGCAACACACAGCTCATGCTGCTGCAGCAGACACAGCAGCAGCAACCATGGGAGCCCATTTCATTTAACAAAGATTACACTTTGGTAAACCAGACATGGAAAGATGATTGTGACTGCTGAGAAGATAGTGTGAACCTTTCTCAAATTTAATAAGTGGAAATAGTTAGCTACTAAAAAGCAGATATGTAAAAGTAGAAAGGAAGAAAAACAACTTACCTATTGAATTAAGTTGTGATAAAGCAGAAAACCAGGTAAATGTTTGGAGAAAACTTTGTATAGCATCTCTAAGATTGAGATGCATGTAATATGTTGGAGAAATGATAAAATCATTTAGGTTGGGAAATACCTTTAAGATCATTGAGTCTAACCATTAATCTAACACTGCCAGGTCCACCACTAAATTTTGTCTATCAGTGTCATATCTACATGTCTTTTAAATAACCCCAGGAATGGTGAATTCGCCAGCTCCCTCGGCAACCTGTTCCAATGATTGAAGAAGTTTTTCCTAATATCTAATCCACACCTTCACTGGCACCACTTGAGATCCGTTCTTCTTGTCCTATCATTTGCTACTTGCAAGAAGAAACTGACACCCACCTCGCTACAACCTCCTTTCAGATGGAAAGCAATAACGTGCCCCCTGAGCCTCCTTTTCTCCAGGCTAAACAATCTCAGTTCCCTCAGCCACTCCTCATGAAATTTGTTCTCCAGATCCTTCACCAGCTTTGTTGCTTTTCTTTGGACCCACTCCAGTACCTCAATGTCTTTCTTGTAGTGAGGGCTGAGAACTGAACACAGCATTTGTGGTGTGGCCTCACCAGTACTGAGTTGAGGGGGATGATCACTGCCCTGTCCCTGCTGGCCACACTATTGCTGATACATTCCAGGATGCTGTTGGCTTTCTTGCCCACCTAGGGACAAGCTGGCTCATGTTCAGCAGCCATAAGTCAGCACCCCCAGGTCCTTTTCCACCAAGCAGCATTCCAGCCACTCTTTCCCAGGCCTGGGAAAGTGTTGCATGTGGTTGTTGTGGCCCAAGTGCAGGAACTGGTACTGAGCCTTGTTGAACCTCACAGAATTGGCCTTTGGCCCACCAATTCAGCCTGCCCAAATCCTTCTCTAAAGCCTTCATATCCTCCAGCAGATCAACACTTACACCCAACTTGGTATCATCTGCAAACTGAAGGCGCACTTGATCCCCTTGGCCACATTACTGATAAAGATACTAAACAGAACTGGCCCCAGTATTGAGCCATGGGGAACACTATATGTGGCTGGCTACTAACTGGAGTTAACTCCATTCACCACAGCTATTTGGGCTTGGCCATCAAGCCAATTTTTTACCTAGCAAAGAGTACACCCATACAAGTCACAAGTAGTCTATTTATCCAGGAGAATTTTGTGTCAAAGGTTTTGTAAAAGTCTAGATAGACAACATCCACAGCTTTTCTGTCATCCACTAAGCAGGTCACCTTGTCATAGAAGGAGATCAGGTTAGTCAAGGAGGACCTGCATTTCATCAACTCATGCTGACTGGGCCTGATCAACTGGTTCTCCTGTCCGTGCCACATGATGGCACTCAAGATGATCTGCTCCATAACCTTCCTCGGCACCAAGGTCAGACTGACAGCCTGGTAGTTACCCAGATCCTCCTTCCAGACCTTATTCTAGAGGAGCATCACATTTGCTCATCTCCGTCAACTGGCATCTCCCTGGTTAGCCAGGACTGCTGATGAATGCTTGAAAACGGCTTGGTGAGCACTTCCACCAGCTCTGTCCATACCCTTGGTGGAATCCCATCCAACCCCATAGACTTCAGTGTGTCTACATGGTGTAACAGGTTGCTGACCATTTCTCCTTGGATCATGGGGGCTTCATTCTGCTCCAGGTCCCTTCCAACTCAGAAGGCTGGCTACCTGGAGAACAACTGGTCATAACTATTGAAGACTAAGCAAAGAAGGCAGTAGGTACCTCATCTTTTCCTCATCCTTTCTTAATATGCTTCCCCTCACATCCAGTATTTAATGAAGATACTCCTTAGCTCTCCTTTTGCTTTTAATGTATTTTAAGAAACCTTTTTCATTGTCTTTAACAGCAATAGCCAGATTAAGTTCTAGTTGGGCTTTGGCCCTTCTAATTTTCTCCCTGCATAACATCATGACATCCTTGTATGCCTCTTGAGTTGCCTGCCTCTTCTTCAAAAAGTCATAAATTCTCTTTTTTTTCCTGAGTCCTAGCCAAAGCTCTCTGTTCAGCCAGGTTGTTTTGAGGTGCATATTTATGTTGGTGGGATCAAGTAATTTCATGAATGGAGAAGGTACCACAGTAGCTTTAAATACATTTCACTATCCTGATTCTAACTTGCTCATTTTTCATGCCTATTGTAAAATATTTTTTTAAAAAACAGCCATTCACTTGACATAAAGCAGTTGGTTTCTAGCTTACATATTTCATATGAGTGGCTGAAATATAAGGTTATTTCCTTTATTTGTCAAAGTACATATTTATTTACACACAGTAAAGCAGAACTGTGAGGAGATTGAGAAAGAGATAGTAACTTTATAACAAGTTATTAAAAGCACTCGAACATCCAACATTTCAGTCCATGCAATAAGTTTGGCAGGGCAAAGCAGGCAGAGCTTTCTCAAAACCAAATGAGTGCCCTCACCATGAAGAAAACAGCAGTACAGGAGTAATTAGCTTTTTTCTGAAGTTTTAATCTTCTCCTATGCAGAACGGGAGAACTGTTACCTGCTTTAATCTCTTTATCAGTTGCTTTCTGATGTGAGAGAAAAGAGTTTGCTATCCTTCTGTCAAGAATTGCAGATGACAAAACAGGGCAGACTCTTGTAAATTCTGGGCTTACCATGGACGCAAGGTAAGGAAAACAGATCATTTACCAATATAACTTCACAGCCCATCAAAGGCTGCAAAGGTGAAGAGCTGGCATATACCAACATAAGGACAGCCTGAAGCAGAAAAAAATGTTGTTACCTGAGGCCTGTTCATTCAGAACTATGAAACTAAGCCTGGTTGCTTTGCTCTGCATCTATATAAAAAGAAATGAAGCACTAAACTAGCAAAAAAGGAGCAGTAAATTTTTTAGGAGAAAGCCTTTCATTCCCCATAGTATAGCAGTCATTTCAGTGAGGAGCTCATGGACAGGCTGATACGCTGCCCTTGTAATATGATTTGGAAAAACAAAATCATCTCTAATGAGCTGCAGCTGAGAAAATCATTATTCACCTCAGAGTTCTTTCTATCAAATTATATTTTAGCCAAGCACTTGCAAAATGTGAATAACACTGCTGTGGAAAAAGGGGAAGCAAAATTACAGTATGAGCTAGAAGCAGCAGAAATGCATTTTTATGGCCATATTATCAGTTTGATATGCAAAGATTCACCTGCATAAGTTCCTACAATCCTTCAGAAGTGCTAATATCTTGACACCAGTGTGATATTTCATATGTAGATTTTTCCTTATTAACTCTCAAGAGTTAAGAGCTTTTTTTGGTTTTCCAACTTCTTTCTGATAGAAAACCAGCTCAGCTCGTACAAATACATGTTTGATTTAGGTGTTATATCACTGTAATTGTCACAAATTAGTATCTTATTTTTATCAAAGCAACTAAAAGTAAAATTTAATCATTCAGGTTTAAAAACTGTGCTACATAGGTTTAGAAAATGGGCTTATTAGTCAGTACAGCTTTTCTGATAATATTGGAGATGACCTTCAGAAACAGTGTCCTGATGACAGGCTTTAATCTTTCTCAGTATTTATGAGTGTAGTATTATTCTCATTCAAACCAGAGTGTCTAAAAGCTTCAAAGGAAGTCTCATTTTAGACAAAAGGACTATTTTAGTGTGTGGTGAGTCAGTGATATATTACCCTTATTTTTAAGTAGATCCCTCACAAAAATATCTTTTTTTCTGATTCAATAAATCCTATAACTTAGGATACATACATAAGAGTAGAAAATAGAATAGCCCTGTATAGTCAAGTATTTTCTCCATTTACACAAAGTCAGTTTCTAATACTCTGTGGCAAGATCTTATTCATTAACAGTTTTCATTACAATTGGTCATGCAGGTTTCAGATATTAATTTCATAGAGATCTCATAAGCTATGAAACATCATCCCTCTTCCTTACAAACTATTATAATCTCATTTTCATTCGCTGCACTAATTTCTATTCATGTCTCTTATTTCTTGGGTTTGATTTTCATGGGGGCAGAGGGTGACTAGTTTCTTTGTTTCTGTTTGGGGTTTTTGTTTAGTTATGTTCTGTTTTGGGTTTTAAGTTTGTTTGGTTTTTGTTTTGTTTTTGTTTTTGTTTTCTAATTTAGGTGCCCATCATCCATAGACTGGATTAAGAATATTGAAGAAGCCTTTAAGTATGAAGCAGTTGTTCACACAAATGATAACATAGGATATTCCTAATGCTGGGGTCTTAGTTCTTCATCTTCTTTCTTGTAGCATACCAAATTTGATAGGCTTCAAGAGAGGATGAAAATGTAATTAACTCCTGATGCATTTTTTTTTGGATACCATCTGATGTAGGCCTGTGGGCTCCTAATCACTGATTCTGTTCTTGGTCCTGCAGTCACTCACATCCAGGCACAGAACAAATAGTTGAATTTCTTAGTCTCAGGAAAGATTTTACCCTGTTTATACAAATTAACAGAGGAAAAAAACAACCAAACAAAAAAGCAACAAAGCACCAAAACAAATTTCTCATCAGGTCAAATCCAGTCTAGAAAGACCAGACATCTTCTTATAAGAGATAAGGTAGGTCAAGAAAAGGTCATGAAATAAGTCATGCTTATTAATCATGACAACACCCTTCTGGATCTAACATTTAGAAATCAATAAAGACCAAACCAGAAATTAGATATCACAGGAATAATTATTGCAGCTATAATAAATAATAGCTCACTAATATACAGTTGAAATGCTAGAAATGAAATAAAAATGAAAACTCAAACTATGTCTATGAGAGGAAGAAAAAACCTTCAAATTTTGAGAAAGCAGGGAAATTTCTCCCTCCTAACTAGAGTCTGGTGATGAGTATATGACCAAGAACTATCCTTAAGGAACTGAAGAAAGGATATCCCCTGCCAGTAGATCTTACTTAACCTTACTTCACCCCCATCCACAATAAAACAGATACCTGGAAGAATTTCTTTGCTGTAATTTCCTCTTTCTTTAGAGCACATTTAACAACTTGTGCATTATATAGCTGCAGAGATGACTGGCAACAGTGCTGAAACACCATGCCAGGCTAACAGCATTTTCTTAATGGAAAAGCTGCAGGCACTGCAAACACACTAGGGTAATGCAAGAAATTCAGAACAAAAAGTGATATATAATCTGCAGTGCTTCTTTTTCCATTCATCAAGTTATTGCTTGATCCTCTAGGTCGTGATTCCAGAAGGCAAGGCATACCTATTTATCACTTTGCATTTTCCACTTATAGTGCTTTAGTTAGATTCCTTAAGTGTTATTATTAGAGCTAAGTAAATAATTTCCCAAGGGTTTATGTCACAGACTTTGGCATTTTTGTCCTTTAATTTGTACAGTGAATAATTTTTCATATTAGTCAATTAGGTGTATTAGCCGGTCAAATAGTATTTGTTGAATTCATTTGATAAGTGATTTGTACCAAATGTTGGATAAATTATTCATAACTAATTGGTTCCATTATTCAAAATGATCTAATTATCATACCTAGTCTTAAAAGGGGCCTGTATTCATAGTGTACAAGGTAAACTAAACTAATGAAAGTACAGGCTGTACGTTTGTGGCATAGCTGAAGTGAATCATCCTCTTAACTGCTTTAACTGAAGCTCCTACACATGAATTGTATAGGGCACAGTGTCCTTGAAAGATGTAAGCTGACTGTCAATCTCCACTCCACAAGCTAAACCATTCCCCGTCACTGTTTCATCGTACTCCAGTGAATAGTCCCATCAGAGGCCTTGCAGTTATTTTATTTTTACCACGCAGGGATTTTGTGCTGTCATATGGAGAAGCATGATCATTAAAAAGGAACAGTGGCTAGGCACTAACTCAGATGACCACAGGTAAATTTCTTGCATAATGAGTCACACTCAGTTCTCCGCAACCAAAAAATGGAGATGGAATAGACCTGATCTCAAGCATATGTTAAGGAAATATATTAATTAAGGATTCTGGATTACTCTGAAACTGTTGCAATAAAATTTAAGTATAATATTGACACATGTACCAAAAAGTGGAAAATCCTGATTTCTTCTCAGGTGCCAGTACCCTGCATGTGAAGTGCCAGTGCATGCCTATCTCAGTAGAGGCAGTAATTCTGTGTAGCACATTTTGTAAGCGTCTGGAAAAGAGCTAAATTATTTATGATGCTGGGGGTTATGAGCAAAGTATATCTTTAGCATTACAAGTGTACTTTCTACTTTACTGACTCTTTATCTTTGCAAACAGACTTCCAAATGGATTTTGAGATGAAAAGATAGTGCCATTTTAGCATGATTTACATAACTACCATCTTGGTCTCCATAGATATCTTGACTCAAGCTGAAGAACATACAGAGTAGCTGAGTTTCTGATATTTAAATGCTGCTTATTAAAGGTTGAAATTTGTCCTGTGTCACTTCCAGGTGAGTATTAGAGAAAACCATACAAATACAAGAAACTTTGTGCGCGATGCAATGAACCTACTCTAGGTACATATAGTAAGGAAACAGCCTTCAGGAGTCAACTACCTGTAGTTATATGGTAAAATTCTACTCCACATACAGCATAGAATTCTGGCTTAACAAGCAGAACTTCTCAAAACCTGTATTAACATTTCTAGGAAAAGGTTATCTTTAGGAAGAATGTAAAATTCATTCTCATGTTAGAGTGGAAGTCTATAAATTAACTTTTTGGGATTGCTGCCTTCTGATCGTGGAAGTCACAGAATCACAGAATCATACAATCATAGACTGAACTAGGTTAAGAAAAGACTTTAAGAACATTAAGTCCAACCATTACCCCAAGACTGCCAAGTCCACCACTAAACCATGTCACTAAGGTTCACTAAAAATGTGAATGTTTCTTGAACACTTTCAGGGACAGTGATTCCACCCCTTCCCTGGGGAGCCTATTCAAATGCCTGACTATCCTTTCTATGAAGAACTTTTTCCTAATATCCAACCTAAACCTCCCCTGGGGAAGCTTGAGGCTATTTCCTCTTGTCCTCTAACTTGCTACTTGGGAGAAGAGACCAGCTACTTCCTTGGTACATCCTTCTTTCAGGTAGTTATAGAATCGTGGTAGATTAAGTTGTAAGGCATCTCTGGAGGTCATCTGGTCCAATCCCCCAGCTCAAACAAGGTTATGTAGAACAGGTTGCCCAGGACCATGTCCAGACAGCTTTTGAATGTTTCCAGGGATGGAGACTCCACAACCTTTCTGGGCAACCTGTGCCAGTGCTCAGTCACTCTCACAGTGAAGAAGTGAAAAAATGTTTCCTGAAGTTCGGAAAGTACCTCCTCTATTTCACTTTGTCGTCAGTGCCTCTTGTCCTGTCACTGGGCACCACTGAAAAGAGCCTGGTTCTGTTTATCTTGTACCTTCCCTTCCAGTACATTAGTAAGATCCTTCCTTAATTTTCCCTACTCTAGGCTCAGCAGCTGCACCTCTCTCAGCCCTTTCTTGTAGGAAGGATGCTCATCTTAGTGGCCCTTTTCCGTACTTGCTCCAATAGTACATATACCCTCAATTCACAGTTCAAGCTGCCCAAATGTAAGGTGTTTCTACTATAGAAAGAGTAAATACAGGTAAGTAAAATAGCCATGGGAATATTGTCTAGCCCTGAGGCCAACAAACATATACAGCTTGCAGTCCTCATGTTAAACAATCTTTGCCTTTCTGTCCCCCAAAAAATGGTTTTATTGCCTGTTAGAAATGGTCTTAAAGCATGCTAGGGAGTGTGCTAACAGATACAGTTAAACAGTGTAAATGACTGCAAGGGCAGTGTTTAAACTTGGGCAGTCACACTGTTTAGTTTATCTACTAGCATAACTGTAAGCTTCCAGTTCAGAAATTGTGTAGCAAAGTCAGTAGGGTCTGTGGCCAAGGCAGCATTCTCTGGCTCTCAGCATATGAGATGCTTTTCTTTAGAGAGTATGTGCTTGGGCACAGCCCCATGTTAATTCAAATATATGATTTCTGGGTTGTTTCTGGAACATATGTGTCTTGTTTGGAGGGCAAAGAAGCAGTTACCTGTCTGCATTCCTCCAACTGGTCATATTTTAATTTGTTAAGTATTTTATGTATATCAATTACTTTAATTCAACTTTAGAAATACCATTTTTGAAGACTATGCACCTACTTTTGTTTTACTTATTTCAGGTAAGAAATGAAAGGGATTCAGCTTAGACTCAGATTTTACAGGAACATACATAGAACGCCCCACTACTCCTGATCTGAGTTGGTAGAGTAACTTGATTGGTAAGTTAAGCACACTGAGGCATCTCACAAATGCTTTCATAAGCACACATATTTATTACAGCAACACCGTCTGTCAGCAGCTTCCTTATAAAGCTCAATTTTCAGGGATTTATAGAGCGGACATATGTATCGTGGGGAGACAAGCCTACATTTGCAAGGCGATGACCTTATAGGTCTTTATTTTCTATGATTCTTTAAATAACCTGTGTTGTTCACTTTGAGAAGGAGTAAGATGTAAACGAAGCTGATTTTCTTTGTGAACAGCTCCCACGTGTAAAAGAAATCCACTTTTCTCCTTTAATTTTTATGCACATAGACAAGACTAAATGATGTTTAGATTCTTGCATAAAGAACCCTTAGGTATTTTTAAATGTTCTTTGGCAAAAGTTATTTTACAGTGTGGTCTAATCATACTTTTAATATTTAGGGGAAAAAAAAAGTATAAAAAAATAGATAAATCTGATCTGAGTTACAAATATCTTCTTTTGTCCAACAATGCCCCCTTCCTGCTGGGCAGACTTGCAGCTCTTCAAAAAATATCAGCGCCTCACCAAAAGTTAGCCAAGTAAGTCAAACCACTGAATAACATGAAAGGGCTGTTCCCACTGTTTGATTTGCTTATGAAAGACGTCTAGCAACAACATAAAAAGAAATGCCTGAATATCACGAATCAGTGATATGAGGATCAACACTATGAATAAATGCTGATATGAAATCTGAAAAGGTAAGAGCAGATGAACAAAATTCTAAAAGGACCATCCTCTCATCATGCAGGTCACGAAGACCAAATACTTCAAAATATTTCAAAATCCTCTAAATATTTCAGAAGATTTTGCTATTTAAATAAGGAAGTGATTTGCTTAATTTTGAAATATCTCAAAGTTTCAATCACAAAAAAGTGATTTTTTTGATCTGCATTATTACATTATTAGTATTTAAAGCTCTGTGTGTGTATACATATATTGCCTGCAGTCATTGCCTTTATTATGCTATTTACCAAAATAAAGACTCTGAGAAAACTAAATACAAACACATTGAGGTCAATGCCCACAATGCATGTTTCAGCATAGTGTATGCAAAATAATAAAATATCAAAAATATAAAATGAAAAATATTTACAGACAAATTAAGGTGTTTGTTTTTTTTTTAAACATGAACACTAAAGAAATAGAACCATATGCAGACAGCTATTTAAAATAGGAAAGTTTCTTTTCAGTAGGAACTTTATCCTATGTTATTTTAAAAGTACTGCTTGCTTTGGCTTACCCTGAAAATAATCCCAGGCCTCAATTAAACTCAAATATAATGAAACAGAAATGCAGCTCAAAGGAATTCATCAAAATGTCCTCTACTTGGCAAGACAGATTTAAGGAACGACAGCCAGGCTACTACTTTTCAAGCCACCAAAGATTTTTAGACATGCTCTTCTGCTAAATGATAAATGGAGCAGTGGCCTTTGGAAAAGGAGGCAGAGTAATAAGAGTGTCAGTAAAATATATCATGTAGGCAAACCTCATTGTCCATGAGTCTTCTTCAAATAAGTTCATCCCACAGATAGTATTAACCTGGCTGAATGCTTTGGCTATGGAAATAGAATGTAATGAATAGCCCTAGAATATGCCACAGTAGTATATTTATAATGCAATAGATACAATGTATTACATCTACGCATATAAACATACTTAGGTAGTAGATAAATGTATAATGCATGTGCTTTGTAACTAAACCTTTTGTTAAGCGTACTAAAAGCCCCCATAATATTTCTTCATCTAGAGCAGTAGCTTTAAGCTATAATCATTCCCTATCGTTAAATTTGAAGGTGAAGTTATAAATTTGATAACAAATAGAACACCGTTTCTGACTTCCTAGCGTCAATTAAAGAATTCAAGGTATTATAAAATTACTCAGCATGTCACTCTTCCAGTAAAACTCATTTATTCACATCTCATTTTCTAATAAACCAAAATATGTCTTACCTCTGACCTCTATAAAAATTCCACAGTGGACATAAAAGAAGGGAATCTGATTATTTTTTCTATTTTTACAGTAAGACAAAGCTTTTTTTCACTCAAACACCAGCAATACATAACATCAGAATAATATATTTTAATACAAATTCTTCTTTCTTGGGTCTATTTTTCTCCTGGCAGTCATTATCAGAAATTTTACTTGAAAGTAAACAAGTAAGGGATTTTTTCACACCAGTGATTATTAATGAATAAACTGAGCAAGTACGAAAGCTGGCTTTGCACCTACTGAATGCTGCAAGTGTCTGTACTCATTTGATATGCATCTAGCAAAGCTTGGATGTTCCCAGAAGGCCACTCCATGAACACTGAGAGAGCAGCGTCTGCTAGTGGTGCCTGTAAGTCACAAAGACAGAAAATATTTATATAACACTGGAAAGAATGAACCTTATTTAAACTACATTCCACACTATTTCAAAAGCACACAGAGAAACAATTTCATTCAATGATTGTCAGTATATAAAGAACAGTAGTATAAGATTCTGAAATACATTTCAGTGTTCATTGGTGGGGTTATAGCAGCCTTTTCTTGATTACAAACATTTTTATGTTTTGCTCCATTTTCACTTTGCCTGACAGGTTATGTTAAATTGATTTGCTCTGAGCGTTTTCTCTCTGCCTATAATGCATATATATATCTGTATACATATATACACACCACAGAGACCAATGCATATACATAAGCTATAAGAGAAAGAGTATATGTACATGTATATACTATATGTATGTATATACACTATAAGTATGTGCATTTTATATAGATATATTCATGTACGTACATCTACACATATGTATAGGAGTCTAGTAATGATTATGTCTAGAACACAATGAAAAAGATATCTTCTTTTATTTTTTTCATAATATTTCAAAATAGTACTGTACCTGTGGCATTGAGAGGACATCGATTGAATGCCATGTCCCCAGCTGGGGTCCTTTTCCACACCATTGACATCAAATAGTCTTCGGGACATATTTCATATGGTGCTGCCATTTAGAAATGAGAATTTTAATAGAAATATTAACATTAAAAATATATCTTATATCAGGAAAGTATGTCTTCAATCTTATCCTAATTTTTCCTGAGATGCCTATGTTAACATAATTTGGTTTAATTTTAAGAATGAAGTACAAAAATGGAAAAATGCAAAACTTGCAGTCTTTGTATAATAACTTTGTGATGCTATTTATTTCATATAACCTGTACTTCTATTCTCCTCAGCAAACAAACATTCTTTAGGTTGCAGTCTCGAAGTTTATAGGTTTTAATCTTTTTTAGTTGCTCTCTTTTGATTAACAACATTAAGCACCTATCAGAAGATTATGATTCTTAAAATGTAATAAGCAGTGATGCTTATCTTTCTTTCACTAAAATTTTTAAAGATTTCTCTAAAACTTAAACTGTATGTGAAGGAATCTGTTCTGAAACCACTATTAAAACGTTAAATGTGCTAAAGGTATCAAATGAGAGCTGTATATTCTGAAGACCAAAAAACATGTTATTTCTTTGAAATGTGTTTCAGTGCCAGTTGGTAATTAAGCAAGTATAGTCAATACTGTGGAACTGAACCCAGGACAGGGGCTAGAAAACAAGACTGTAATAACATTTAAAGGGAAAAAATATTTTCGTGCTTCATGTAGTAACAGAACTGCATGGGGAAAAAAAGCTTCTGCAAATGGTTCGTGTTTTATTTTCACATGGTCGTGATTTACAGATTCCTTTTGCTCTTTTTTTCTCTCTCTTTTTTTTTTACTGTAGATTCCGGGTTTAGGATTTTTGAGTAAATTAACACAGTAAACATCTGGTTGAAGTCACCTTACAACTGACAAATACTAGTTGCTGAAATCTAATTAATTCCAAGATCAGTAGGGGAAAGCCATGAATATTATCATTTCTATTTCAGGAAAATTGAACCCCACTGCATTACAGCAAAAGAGCTACAAAACAAGAAAAAAGGAAGAGAGAAAGAAAAGTCTATCACTATAGCAGATGGGGTGATAAGGCAGGAAGCAATTCAGTGATTCCCCATGGTTGCACGGGAAATCTCTATCAGAAGCAGGAACATACCACAGATTGTGCCAATCCCATTTCCTAACCCACAAAACTGCCCACCTTTCCTGTTTTGTACTTCTGCTGACTCTACGGTGAGTAAGGGAAGTGAGCAGACTTCTACACGAAGATGTACCCTCTTCTTGTGGAGGACAAAGAATACCTAGCAGATGGCTCACTAATACTAACATGAATCACAGTTGGGCAGAAAAATATGCTTGCTAAATTCGCCTCACCATCAGCATTCCTGAATCGTAAATCAAGACAGTTGGTGCTGCTAAAAAATCAAGAGATCCACTAATGGCAAAACCCCAAAGTCAGTTCTATTCTTAATATAGAATACTAACACTGCTTTAGACATGGCCAAAAAGTGAATGCATCAGGCCAGTGTTAAAATGTGAAAAGCCAGATTTTGATAAACATAAGCCATCTGGTGACATAAGCAAATGCAATTTACATTCTATTATGACCATATAAACAAAAGAAATGTTCTGATTTGTGAGTGTAAATTAACATAATGAGGAGGTAATATTATAAATCACATAAATTTGCTAAAGCTTAGAGCTCTTTGAGAAGCATATTTGTCATGCAGCTGTGGCCATTTCAAATGTGTTGTGTTCATTAATCAACACTTTAGGTGCTGATTCTTAGAACTGAAACTCTTCCCTCCAAACACTGAATATTAAACGTGGTTCATTTTTAA
>JAOEHY010024145.1:0-33605 GCA_025447955.1 Psilopsiagon aurifrons
AGGGAAGTTGTGAATGCTCCATCACTGGTGGTGTTCAAGGCCAGGTTGGACATAGCCTTGGGTGGCATGGTTTAGTGTGAGATGTCCCTGCCCATGGCAGGAAGGTTAGAACTAGATGATCTTAAGGTCCTTTCCAACCCTAACTATTCTATGGTTCTATGATTCTATCTTAAATAGAAACCTATCTTTAGACAATTGAATAAAGTGCTGAATATTTCAATCCCCAGTGTTCAACCACAGGTCAGTAGTGTTTTCTGAAGACAGAATGGCCTAATATCTTTAAAGAAAAAAAAAAAAAAAGAAAAAAAAGAGAGAAAGAAAAATCACCGAATCTAACATTTTTAAGCTGTACAAATTTTGGGGAGCTTAATTGCTTTCATGCAGCTTTAAATGGGACAAGAAGCCAAACTGCTGTAGTAGAAGATTCTTTTCGCATCATTCTTGAACCAAGTGCAGTCATAAAACAGAAAGACACGAAAGCCAACTACTAGCATTAATTGTAAATGATTACTATTTAGAGTATTCATCGGCATACACTTCATCAAGACTGTTATCACAGCTTTCACTTGGAATAAGAGATTGAATTGTGGTATTTCTGATGACACAAATCTAGTTTCAAGTCCTTATCGTGCTGCAAACAAATGCCTTATTTTCGGCTTTCTGGGTTTCTACATTCTTCTAAATATTTGTTTTATAAGCTACTTTCTCCTTACATTCACTCTGTCTTACATTATTATTTTCTTCTGTATTTCTAGTATCTTTCTCTGCAGAGCTCTTTGTATTACCCAGCTGACACTAGTTTTTGTAATAACTCTTAAGCTAGTACTTAAAGAGCTTTATTGTCAAAACATTTTATGTCCTGTTTCTATCATTGACATCCTTGTTAAACAACAGTCTGTCCCTGAAAATCATTGCTAAACAATAGTCTGCAAGCATATGCTTACCAAAATCGGCTACTTGATTAAAGACTCCATAGGGGAACTACATCCTCCCAAGTGAAAAATGTTTTGTGCTGACCACATGGACTTATGATTCTCCCATCATAAGTCATTGTCTTTACTCATATATTTTACTTTAAAATAGCTTGAAATAAGAAATAATGTGAAGATGCTCAAATTGCTCTTGATTTCTCTCAATGCCGGAAGCTATGTCTTATGAGAACTTCTTAAGTGATTCACCACAACCCAAATAATGCAGCTACATTTTCACATCAAATAATTCTATGCAGTTCCACATTCATTTTAATACTCATGTTAATACATTGGTAGTTCTGTCACTCTAAATGGGACAGGTAGGACACAAAAGCCTTCTAGGGCATGCTTGCTGAACCAGGGAAAAAAGAGCAATTCAGTGATGGAGATTTTCAGGAGAAAAAACTTGAGATGAGCTTCAAGCTACAGGCAGATGCCTGAGGAAAAGGAAACAGGCAGCTGATAGTTGAAAGCAAGACCAATAAAAGCTGAGAACTGAACAGCAGAATTGGGAAAGAGCAAGCAAAGAGGCAAATAATACCTACTTATGAAGCCCCTTCTAGGCAAAAGAGGTATCTGGTATAAGTAGGAGAAAAAAAAATCTGTTTCTGAACAGCAGCTGACTGGTATCTTGAAAACTGTGGTCCCTTTGAGCAGGGACCCATGAAATCACCCTCTTCACGCCTTTCTGGAGCTGTTATGTGCGGAAAGGCTAAGACAAAAGGAACTGAGATCACAAGACATTCATCTGGACAGCTCACCCATGAAAGACTTCACAAAAGCAGCCCAAGATCAGGAAGAAGGAGCCACATAGGGCTAACTTACTGACACTCTATGTGCTAATTTATAAACCACCTTCTGCTGTTGTGTTGTTCATTGATTTGTGGCCTTCTTTCTAGCAGCCATCTCTCCAGTGAAGTTTTACTATGCTTCTTAATATCTCTAAGGCAGTTTTTCTCATCTTGTACTTTGCAGACTGTTTGTATTCTGAAAGGCAGAATAGCAGTCCACAAACCACTGAACTTCCTCAGGTACCAACATCATGTGCATGGAAATGTGACCAACCACAAGACTGGGAAATCAAGTACTGTTTTTTCAAGGCTCAGCTAACGTTTATTTGATGATAAAAAAAAAACATCTGTGGTAAAGGATTTTGCCTGTGCAATCTATATCCCCTAAAGGTCAACTGAAAAATTCTAATCTTTTATAGTAAAAATGAAATTATAAAAATGGTATTTTCATTTTGGTTGTTGTCACAAGAAATTATCAATAATTTGTTCCTCCTCTTTTGAGATGTTAACTTCTGAAACTGGTCATACACCACTATTTTATAAAAATGTCTTAATATGTATTTATTAAAATGTTCTAGCCTTGAACAAAGTTACTATCTATTTATTCATCTCTTTTTGAACTCATCCCTAATCCTTTCTTTTGTTTTGTTTAGGCCCCTTCATCAATACAAAATATCATAAAGCATTAGAAGCTTATTACTTGGAGCAAAACCTCTCTCCTGTAAAATCAGAGCAATCTCTCCTTTTTAAAAAAGGGCTGTCTTGTGGAATAACATCTTCCAATGCCTTTTAACTGCAACTACATTTTTCCTGTTCTGCAAGCACACACTGCTGGAGTAGTTAACAGAATTTCTGTCCACTGTAGGACAATAAAGATAGCAGATGTGTAGTCACAAGACCCAGGACCTCTACCAATTAAAGGTCAAAATCTGTCTTACTTCACAGAATGCAACATTTGAGCATGAGGTCTTGTGTATATTTGTCATCTTGTTCAGCTGGAAAGATATGACAACAAATAGCTGGTCAAAAGCTGTCAGGGTCAAACTCAGCTTGATAGAGTGCCCTAGGTCACCTCTGTGATTCCAATAGCACAAATAGCTGTTGTGTCAGTTTGTATCGTAGTCAAATAGTATGTGGCACATGATAGAACTATATTCCGTGGCTGTTTCTTTGACCTTCCTGTTAACCAAACATTTTGATTAGAAATATGTACTGTGTTATCATGTTCCATGGCAATGTAGCAGCTGCCTCATAATTGATCTGTGGTAGTGAACACCTTCTCACCTCACACCCAGAGAAATCACAATTAAGGTTGTATTAGTGTCAGAGATTTTTTAAGTAAGTGAAAATACAAGATAATAAAGCACTCTGATAAAGGAGACCATACTCTAGGGAATCTTCACATTTCAGCATCCTCTTGGTAAAATTGGAACAGATTTAACTTTTTTTACAGTTTTCAAGGAATTTTTTTGTAACACTGATTTGGCCTGCAGCTAGGCAAGTAAAAAGAGATAGTTGCATAGACTTTTCAACATTTCCTAGCCAAATGATAATTTCTCACTTCTAGAAAAAAAAAAAATGAAACTCTGCTGGGAAATTTTTAGTTTGTCTGTAGAAAGGCAAACTGAATAAAGCAGCCACTTGTTAGTGTTTTGGAATCCAGAGATGCAATTTACTAATTATTCCAGTGAACATGACTGGAGGGAAAGTTTGGACTCTTAAAACTTTCTGACCTTGCCCAACCACACTTGGGAAAACCTGAAATGAGACTGCAGAATGCTAAATCCTGATCTCCAGAAGGCTAGTTCTACAGCAAGGTAGAAAAAGTCAAAGATTTCTTTCTCATCTATTCCACATTTTCTGTTTAACAGATCTTGCATTGTCTCTATTTTGATAAACACAACCCTTTCATGTTCTCTTTTTTCCACTCTTCTTCTATGTTCCTTTTTGTATCTGTCATGGTTTAAGCCAGCTGTAACTCAGGCAGTTTGCTCACTCCCTCCCCTCTCTTTCTTCCCCCCCCCCAACTCCTGGGGGGGTGGGAAGGAGAATCAAAAGAACATAACTCCCACAGATTGAGATAAGAACAGTTCCGTAACTAAGGTATAATGCAAACCACTGCTGCTACCACCAATAATAATAGTGACAAGGGAAATACAAGGAAAGAGAATACAACACCTCACCTTTGATACCCAGCCCAACCAAGCAGTGATCTAACTTTTCTAGGTCCCTGCCCCCAGTTTATATACTGGGCATGACGTGCTGTGATATGGAATACCTCTTTGGTCAGGTGTCCTGTCTCTGCTTCTTCCTGGCTTCCCCTCCTCCCTGGCAGAGCATGAGGCTCAGAAACTCCTTGGTCATACCAAACATTACTGAGCAGTGACTGAAAGCACCAGTGTTATCAGCTCTGTTCCCAGGCCGAAAGTCAAAAATACAGCACTGCACCAGCTACTAAGAAGGAGAAGAAATGACTGCTACTTATAAACCCAGGACAATATAATTTTTCTCTAAAGCACAAGTAGACTTCTTGTCATCCAGTTTACAAGTTTCCACCCATTTCTTTCCATTTTTTACTGGAAAAAATAGGGCTTTTTCTCTCTGTGCATGCAATAGCAAGTACATGTTAATGTGTGAAAGAAGACCTTTATTACAATTTTTGACATTATTTTCACAAAAAAGATTTGGCATAAGTGTGTTAGAAGGTTTTACAATTTAAAATCAGTCTTTTAAGTTCATTTATTAGCAACTATACTGAAAATAAATGTATTTGAGCAACCCAATTCTCAACGCACGCTGTGAAAGCATTTGACAGCAAGCAAGTAGGCTGAAGCTATTTTACCTTGAAATTTCTCACATTTACATTTACATGTCTTTCTGTTATTCCACAATTTTCTTTGAAATTTATTACCAGCTGTATTTTGTACAGGTGGTCATATTGTGCTCGTCTGTGCTGTTCTGAATATTTTTGACAGCATTTGTACAGCAGAATACATATTTCATTTCTGAAAGTGGGTAGTGGACTAAAATATATAATTATTGTAGCACCCTCATGGGAAATGCCTGAGGCTGGGGACAGTTGTCCTGCAGGCCACCCTAGTCCTGGAAAGAGGTGCAAAAAGCTGCTAGACTTTTAGCTGCTGAAGCCCCAAACCATTGTGCCATTGTGGTCCAATATGGTGAACTCATTATCCCCCACACAATGAGGAAAATATTTTAGCAACCCTGTTCCAGAACCACTGGGGAACATTTTATTAATTTCCTTTGTGCAAAGTGTTTACCTCTGTGCCTTCACAAATTGCTTTGCTGGCCCTAGGAACCTTTGCAACTTTCATGAAGGAACAATATCTGTCTACCTAAGTTCTTGCATTGTCTTTTTACAGATCTCAAAGAAGAAAAACTAAGAAACAGTAAACACTTTGACTATTTCCCTTGCAAAAAGCTTATATTACTCTGATGTTCTTTTAGTTGCTGTTTTACAAACACTGAAAGTCAAGCTGTGGAAAATCACCCTTACTGTGGCTGCCTGCTTGTGGGCATGACCCTAATTTTCATAATTCTGATGCTAAATGAATTCTAAGATAAGAAAAGGTAGAAATTATCTAAATAATAATAATAAAAAAAAAAACAAAATACAAAAACAACCAAACTCAACGCTCAAAACTCAGAGCAAGGCCTTGATTCTGAAAAAGAATTTCAGACATATTTAACTTCACATCTTATCATCTTTACATCTTCACATCTGATTAGTCCCAGAGTAAAATCACATTGAAACAATTAATTTGCTAATAAATAGAAAAGAGATGTACCTCAACATCATCTGAAATAAGCACTAAATCAAATAATCCACAAATTTTCCTACTTAAGTCTTGCTATTAGAGAGGAATTATTCCACCATTTCAGAAGTAGTCAGTGCATTTAAGAAACACTTCAAGGTGCACAAATTTTTAATTAGGTGGAAAACATATAGATCAATTAGAAGGTAAGATGGCAAATGTATGATGGGATTGTCCAGGCCTTGCTTCAGGGAGCACCAACATGCTGTTGTGTATCCATATACTTAGATAAATCTCCCTTTAGGGCATTTCTGGACTAGCACAATAAGAACAAGTATTAGCAATGATGCTAGAAAAGGTAGTACAGGGCAAGAGGGAACTGAAGGGAGCTGCTGGTTCAGAAATACATACATGCAAGGTCCACTGTGATTAATAAAGGTACCTGAAGATACATAGAAGTGCAGTTAAATTGTTGATAACAATCCCCATGTGGCTTACAGAGGGAAAATGGTAAACTGAAGCTCTCCCTAGATCTCTCTCTGCTTAATCTTGATCCAGGGTAACCAGTACACACATCCATGCTTTACATTTGCTATTGATTCAGGACATAAGAAAAGATGAAGCCACTTGGTTAAACAACAACACAAGTAACTGGAGACACCAGAGGAAACTTGAACCATTTGTAGGATAAAGAATTAAACAGAGAGGTAACAGGCCAGCACTAGAAGAGATTTCTACTAATCCAATAAAAACTGAAATCCTTATGTGGCTCTAAGAAGCTTATTTTTGCCCTAGTCCAGCATATTTTAGCAACCTGCGGTTACTCAAGGTAAAAGATCAGTATTAAAGTGCCTATAATTTAAGTAAAGTCATAATCATATGTGCAAATTGTTGGTGAAACCTTACTAAGTTCCTGTCTCTTCTACTTACACTTTATTAAGGAACAGCCACAGAAGCTGTCTTGGCTAAACACAGTCTTCATAAGGAAAATGTGCAGAAATATACTAGATGCAAAATTTCGTTTCTTAATATTATTATGTTAGTTTGTGCTACAATTAAATAACCAGAATAACTTTCATTTTAAAGCTTTCAAGATCTTGCCAGTGAAAATTCATTGACAAGACGTAGTGTTTTGAAGAAATCACTACATACAAAATTACCATCATTAGAGAACTAGAGTTGTCTTGTTAGTACTAAAATATATTGTGGTGGGAACAATACACTGAAGAGCCATTGTTTTAATGGTCTTTAATTCTGTCATTCATCAATACACTGAAGTTACTTAATGAACTGGTTTTTTTTCAAATATCACTCCAATATAAAATGTAACATGTTGCACATAAAATGACATTCTCTCATACGTAGATTAAAAGAAAGTGAATGTAACCTTTTGACATGCATCTTGTTAAGAATTTACTGCTCAAATATTGAAATCACTGGTTTTGAACTACCTGTGTTTAACCTACAGTGGTTTGCAAAAAAGTAGAAAGAATACTTCATAGAAAAGCAGGATAAAGGAGAGGATATATTACCCTACAACAGTAAAATCAAAACATATTATCTGCCATTGTATGCATGATGTTTTCTAAAGAATTGAAAATTATCTTCCTTACTACTTTTAAAATCTAGAGACCAATGCTTGTGCTCTAAAACCAGTAAAAGTCTTTTGCTTAATCTGGACACAAATTTGGTTTCTCTCTTAGGTAAAATTCTGCTTTACTTAGAAAAGACAATTAAATCTGCTTGTGTTTTCACAATTCAAGCAATGGCTGTGTCACAATAATAAATGCCAAAATAACAATTTCTCTTAAAAACAAAATAATTGTAATATTAAAGCTGTAATGGGAAACAGCAGTAAAGAGCCTTTGTTTGATAAAATGTCTTCCTGTTAGCTTCTCAGCCAGGTCTCACAATTCAGCTGTTATTCTCCATTTGCTCATTTTCTAACACCAGTCCCAGTCCACTGTTTTGCTTCACAAACAATTTTGTCACCCCTCTTCTACTATCTTTTCCTCACCTTTCTAAACAGCAGTTGTACCTGACTTCGCAGCACAACCAAATCGATGCAGCCCCTAATAGAATCTAAGCAGTAATCCTGGCATTAATAGCCAATGCATGTAACCAGCTGATTGACTGTGTCCATCCACCAGGAGCAGACATCTCTCTAGTCAACTGATTCTAACACAGAAATAAGATACTTATTTTGCATTAATCACCTCCAAGTCACTGGGGCATCACAATCAGGTCAGTTTCCTCAATCAATTGCAAATTTTATACAGTCAGTAGAGATTAGATGGATAAACAGGAACATATGATGTACATATACAGGCTAGGTCTTGTGTATTTCATACCAACAGGCAGAAAATTTACTTTTAAATATTTAACTCAAGTATTTTTTGTGCCTTTTTACAGAAGATTAAAATTATTGCAAATGCTTCTGCTCTACTACTATCCACATTTGCATCCACTATGAAGGAAGAAAATTATTGTAGGTGAAGTTACAACTTAAAGCTTTTCCTCTTTGGCAACCTGAGCAAACACGTTTTACAACAAAAGGAGTTGCACAGTCCACGTCCTACCCCTTCTCCCCATCAGCTGGAGCCTGAGACAGGGAAGAATGAAGGCACTTTATTTTTCAGGCAGACCCAAACCTGCTCCTTCAACTGACGCCATTTAGCAGATTCTCAAAGCTAGAATGAGCTGAATTTGGAAAATTCTGAACATTCAGAATTAAGAAGTCATTCATAGCTTACTAGCATCTACAGAAATATCCTCTTCTGCATATTGATGTTCTTTTTCATATTAATAATAGTTCACTAAGCCTCTCAGTAAAACACACCTTGTCAATCAGTAGTTCCGTACTGCATGTAAGAAGCAGGTTTACAAAACATTTAAGGCAATAAAAATAGGCTTAACTAACATTTAGTTAATTGGTTTGTCCATTGATCGTGTTTATTGGTACTTAATGCACACACTAATAATCTATGAATATGTTCATTCTTTAACACAAGAAACTCATGATTTTAATTAAACCACAGCATAGTTCACTGCTTTACATACTTTCTTCTCACTTCTCTTGTAAATGAATGTTAATAAGTATATGAAAGCATAAGATATCACAACATCGACCTTTAATCCATTTTCAGAAATGAATATTGGTTCAACGGCAAGATCAGCTGCAGTGGAATTCCTGTAAATCATCTAAACTAGTGAATGAAATCAGTTCATTAATCCTTCCTGACAGGTTAATTTCATTCCATTTCTAAGTTGTCAAGTTAGAACATGGAACAAATAATCAAAAACCTTTAAATCAAATATACCAAATAAAGACTAATTGAATATGCTTCAAGTATGTCAATAACTAGATTCATTTTTCAAAATCTAATAGAAAAGCTTGTTAAACTGTAAAAACACATGCCCTGCTAAGTCTGGGAGGGAAGGAAAAATGTTGCAACAGCAATTTTTTTTTTTGTTAAATGTATTCCTTGGTTGTGTGACCCAGTGTTCACAATGCAAATACATGTACCTCTCATACAGATATCTTTCATATGCACACTCTGTGTGTATACCAAACAGCTATGTAAAGTACTGAATACAACTTTTTGATGAATTAAGAGCTCCCAAATTTCACATTCTGTATAATTACACTGTTTTACAAAATCACACATTTCTGCCCAGAACATTAGTTCGTCTAGAATTTAAAATGTCTTTCCAAGGAAATAGGACTGGCTTTCAAATTACACTGAAGATTAATAATTATTAGTAAATTGAACAGGGCATAAATTTTGAAGTATTTGATCTCCATTCTTAGATCTGATGTAAAATTCTTTTTCCACTTAATCACTGGTGGCAAGAAAAGTTTAAGAAAATTCACCCAAGGGCCTGCTCAAGACATTGGCCAAATATTCTGCCTTTGTTTATGCTATGCCAGATTTACTAGTATCAGTAATGATCTCAGTTCTACTGCTGGGTGGCAGTTGTCAGCCATCACATGGAAATGCTGGGTGGTGCAGTTTCAGATAAAGACTAGGAGCCTACGTGAACTGCTGTCAGTTTAGGTACAGAGCTTTATTCTGCTGCCTACACATAGTCCTTCAGCCAGAAAATACAGTACTGTAACAGCTCAAGCACTGATAGAAGTTGTTCTGCTTCTTCTCATTGCAAAGAAGTCAAGTTACTAGTCTGGACTCTGTTGTCACCACACCAGCTCTTTTCACCCTGCTCAAGTGCTACAGGACAGCACCCTTCAATGATGGCATGTCCAGAGATAGGCTCACCTGCAGCACCTGGCTTGCACCCCCTGGCAGAGCTGCTCTGCCTCTGCTGCTCCTCAACAGATGTAGTCTGTATATCTTAACTGCATTATTAACTTCAACCCCATAAATGAAATTATTTAAACTGAACTGTTTGTATTACCGGCAGAAACACGTCACTTAACTGGACTAGCATCTGCTGTGGTCTTATTTTACTTGGACTGGTAACAAATTCTTGGATTCCTATATAGAGTGTGCTCCTTTTTTTTTTTTTTTTTTTTTTTCATTAATCATATCACAGATTTAGATGTGACAAGACATCTAGGCTACCCCAAGACTTTGAGTAACGACAGGCCACATGGAACTGGCAGATAAGACATGGGACCTGCAGAAAGTGTTCTAGATTCTTCGCATGGCAGCTGGAAGCCAGGCAAGACACCCTAAGGAATTCCAAGTTGATTTAGATATCTATTTATGGGGGAAAGCAATACAGTATCGAAGGTCTATTTCAGTATAACCTGAATCTCTTTCTATGTTCCGTTGTTCAGCTGCCCAGAGACTACAGTGAGAGCTCAGACATCTAGCCTACATGTAAATGCCATGTAGACTCCTACTATTTCATGCTTTCATCTGGAGCAGAATCTTACCCTTCGCATCTGTCATACTTAAGTTGACACAAACTGGGAAATACTGAAGCCAAGAGTATATGCATAAGTGACTTTTCCTCTTGAGGTCCAGAGGAGATAGAAAGCTTAGACCTGAACTGGAGTCTGTGGAGGTGAAAATTTCCTTGGTTCCATTTGTTTCTGTTCTCTGTCTCCAGAGATCTGTTCAAATGTGCCTACACCACAGCATTTTAATGAGTTTAAATGAGGCTGCAGACTTTTCGTGGGTTCTGCATACAGCAGTCGGATTCATGGCAAGTAAATAATTAATCGGTGTTACTCTGCAATTAACCAAATAATATCAGATATTACTGTAAAATTAATGAACTCATTTCAGATTGTGTTTTCTTTTATGGCAAACCAGACAGTTACATTTCTGTTTCCCTAAGTACTTACATTTTTAAATCAAAACAAATCTAAATCACTTGTCAAACTTAGTTATTCCAGGAAGCTAACTGACCAACTGACTTTATTGATACAATCGTTCTGTTTTGCACAATTTATTTTACTTCTTTCCAAAAGTTTATTCACAGCGTCCACTTTAGGCAGCTAAACCCTGAAAGTAAATACAGCTAAAGTAAATAACAAATTTATTCTGGCTTGTTCTTCAAATGCTCTAGATTTCACTTCATCTTATTTCCATCTTCCTTCATCTGTATATTTAAAATGGCAATATATTATGTAAATAAATTGAGGGCAATCAGTTAAGTTTGTTATAATAAATTAAGAAACTAGATGTAGGCTTTATTTCAGATAGCATTGTATGATTACAAAGGAGACATTTAAGCTGGAAATCCAAGTGAATCACCCTCAGTTTCTTATGCAGCCAAAAGAGGTAAGGATCTTCATAAGTACTGTATCTTGTTATAAGATATGCAACTTAAAGTAGATTACATGAGTCCCAAGCACCTATTTAGTGATCTGAATAGGCCTCAGCTCTTCTAACCACAGCAGCAAATGTACAAGTTGAAAGATATGTCAGCAGATCAGACAAGGTTGCTCAGGGCTTTATCCACCATGTTCTCAAAAAAGCCCAAAATGAAATGATACTGCATATCCTTTCTGGGCAGCTTCTGACAATGCTTAGCTCCTGTGATAATGAAAGGTTTCTCCTTATATCCAATCTGAACGTCTTTTTGTTTCAGCTCATGCCTGCTGCCTTTCATCTATGCCTCGCACTGTAAAGCCTGCCTCCGTCTTCTGGATGAGCTCCCCTTAGGCACTGGAGAATGAAGTTCAAACACCCCAAACTAACCTTCTCCAGGCTGAATGACTGCATCTCCCTCACAGAACCAGTGCTTCATCCACCAACTATTGTGGTGGTCCTACACTGAATTTGCTCACTTTGACCAATAGATACTGAGTGTCTTTGAAATGCCTTTGGGGATCCACACCAAGCTGGCAGATAGGAAATGGGAACTGCAAGCAAACTGCACCCTTCTATAGCAGCAGACAAATATTAGGCAGATGCATTAGGTTATCTAAATTGGTTTCAAAAACCCATGAATTGGAAATTCAGTTTAGCCATGCGTCTCCCTTTAATTAAGTGGAAGTTAAAGGAGTCAACTTACAGACACATGTAGACTTCTGAGTGGACTACCATCCCAAACTTCCAAATCATAAAATACTGCATGTGTAGCTGTTAACATTGATAAACTATTTGGCATAAAAGTATCGTAAAAGTATCTGTTACTTGAAGCATTTTCACTATTCAAAGTTGAATTATAGTGTTTACTCGAAACAAACTTAATGTCTTAATTCATATGAAAACTCAGCAATGTAATTTTAGCACAATCTATGCAATGTTTCAAACAGAACATTGCTAGAAATTGTCATCTGCAAAAGAACTTCCTTTTTTCCCCGATACATTTATGTTTCTACTAGAAATCATCATTGGGGGATGTTTCTGCAGCCGTCACTTCTGTTTAATTAATATCTCTAGCTAATATCTGACACCAGTTTTAAGATCTATTCTTAGTCCCTAATTCAACTCTTCTCTTTATAAAGTATAGCAGTAATATCTTCTTTCTGAAATGGAGAATTTGAGACTCTTACTTATTATCTCTAGTCTTACAGGTTTATAATTGCATCTGAAAACATAATACGTATATAAAACTTCATTTTTGCTATGAAAAATAGAAACATAAATAACAGATACCTACTATGACAACACAACAAGATGTGGAATTCACAAGGTAGGCATACGTATTTCCAGAAATAGGACTAAAAGAAACTAGATATAGTTTGAAATAAAGTCTTTGTGTTCTAATACATAGATATATACGCATCTAATAGATGTGGATTTAAAGCCTTATTTTTAACTGAGAAATTCATTATATGATCTTAATCATCTATGAAGCTTCTGATCGGTGGTGTCTAAATGCTTAGTATTTGAAAATAAGTTTGTACTTTCGTCTTCTAGGAGCCCATCAGTATATTTGCACAGTTATGGAAATGGCATTTGCTAACTGATTACTCATCTTAAGAAAATGAACAATACATTAGTACCATATTTGAATCCTAAATCTAGGAATGCATTAATCAAGGATATGCATGGATTTTCAAGGATTTACATTAACTGCTCATCTGCCTGCTTATGATATATCAGATTTCAAAGCAATAAAGCCATGTATGAGGCATGCAAACAGTTCGAGCCACTAACATCCACCTGTGGCCCTATAAATTATGTCACTCAGTCTTCAGTGATATTCCAGTGAAAACTTGAAACAAGATTTTAAAATAATCTAAATTTAACTGAAATAACAACCTCTACATAGTAAGTGTCACAGATTTGTGTTCTTGTCTCCTACACATCCATTCAGTGATGACTAATGCTGGTGGGAATGCCCACACACTGTGGGCTACTGTGTAGGTGCCATTTATTTGCCATGCCATGGTGGCTGGCTGAGTGCCAGTATAGTGCACCCCACAGTTAATACAGCAGGGAACGAAAGCTCAGGATGTGTTAGAGGTTAATAAAGGCCTGGAAGGGATGAATCCTGTTGCATCCAATGTCACACATATCCCGGTTTCAACCTTTCAGATATTTAGATTTCGTGCTCTGTATAAAACACTAACCTACAAAGCAGTACATTTGAAACAATCTTAACACATTATCAGTAGTACTAATATGTAATATTCCCATTGGTGGATAACACTATCAATTTACAATCATAGAATCATAGAATAGTTAGGGTTGGAAAGGATCTTAAGATCATCTAGTTCCAACCCCCTTGCCATGGGGCAGGGACACGTCACACTAAACCATGTCACCCAAGGCTCTGTCCAACCTGGCCTTGAACACCGCCAGGGATGGAGCATTCACAACTTCCCTGGGCAACCCATTCCAGTGCCTCACCACCCTCACAGTAAAGAACTTCTTCCTTTTATCCAATCTAAACTTCCCCTGTTCAAGTTTGAACCCGTTACCTCTTGTCCTATCACTACAGTCCCTAAAGAAGAGTCCCTCCCCAGCATCCCTATAGGTCCCCTTCAGATACTGGAAGTCTGCAATGAGGTCCCCATGCAGCCTTCTCTTCTCCAGCCTGAAGAGCCCCAACTTTCTCATCCCATCTTCATACAGGAGGTGCTCCAGTCAAATGATCATCCTCGTGGCCCTCCTGTGGACTTGTCCCAACAGTTCCATGCCCTTCTTATGTTGAGGACACCAGAACCGCGCACAATTCTCCAAGTGAGGTCTCACAGGAGCAGAGTAGAGGGGCAGGTTCACCTCCTTGGACCTGCTGGTCATGCTCGTTTTGATGCAGCCCAGGATACAGTTGGCTTTCTGGGCTGCAAGCTCACACTTCTGGCTTATGTTCATTTTTCCATCGACCAACACCCCAAGTCCTTCTCTGCAGGGCTGCTCTGAATCTCTTCTCTGCCCAACCTGTAGATGTGCCTAGGATTGCTCTGACCCAGGTGGAGGACCTTGCACTTGTCATGGTTAAACTTCATCAGGTTGGCATCAGCCCACCTCACAAGCGTGTCAAGGTCCCTCTGGATGGCATTCCTTCCCTCCAGCGTATCAACCGAGCCACCCAGCTTGGTGTCATTGGTGTCATTGGCAAACTTGCTGAAGGTGCACCCAATCCCCCTGTCCATGTCACCAGCAAAGATGTTGAACAAGACCGGTCCCAACACCGATCCCTGAGGAACACCACTCATTACTGGCATCCAGCTGGACACTGAGCCATTGAGCACAACTCTTTGCGTGCGGCCACCCAGCCAGTTCTTTATCCAGCGAGTGACCCACCTATAAAATTGGTATCTCTCCAATTTAGGGACAAGGATGTCATGTGGGACAGTGTTGAATGCTTTGCACAAGTCCAGGTAGATGACATCAACTGCTCTACCCCTCTCCATCAGTTCCATAGCCCCATCATAGAAGGCCACCAGATTGGTCAAGCAGGATTTCCCCTAAGTGAAGCCATGCTGGCTGTCACCAGCCACCTTGTTGTTTTTCATGTGCCTCAGCATGCTTTCCAGCTCCTGAATTTACTATATGTTGTACAAACACAGTGTAATGGAACAGTCCTAAGATCTTTTTTAGGGTGAACTGGGCCATTCATAGTCTTCCCTTGCACTGTACTGATGAGGTGCTAAATTCTGCTGCTCAGACATACAGCTCCATCTAGATGGTCTAAGCTATTCTGACTGGCCTCTGGCAGCCACTCCACAAGAGTGCAGCTTCTTTCATGTAACATCTGAACACGCGGTTCAAATGGCAGTAAATACCTGTGAGCTGATCTCCATTAGCTGTATTGGGAGTTTTAACACCTTGATCATATACAGGCTCCTACAGGTATGCATGCAGCACCTTAATCATAGCCCCACTATCCAAAGTAGATCTGGGGCATGTTTCCATACATGAAAATGTGCTGAATTACTGTCCTGTGTCAGATGTTGTTTCTTTATATTTGCTTGTTTAAGAAACCTCTGAATTCTTATGGTCTGGAAAATAAGCCATTAAGTGAGTCTAAAAATGGAGACATCCAAAATTAAACCTTTAATCTATAACTGTGCTATCTCCTACTCACATTGAGCAACTGGTTATCTAAAATCCCTTTATTTCCATTTAAGCCAGACTAGTATGTAGGCCTTACACAAATGAGATAAAGGATCATTCTACTTTCCTTCTTTCCCAGTCACTTAGCATATTTTTAGACTGCTGAAGACATTTTCAAATTTCATATGGCTGCATTTCAGATACATTTGAAATATCAGTGTCTGAATTTTTATCTAACTTAAGGTATTAAGTAAATAAATGAATAAAAAATAATTTCTGAATGCTTATCCAAGTCCAAACTTGGATTTTTTTCTCAAATCTGTTTTTATTAGCCCAAGCCTGCCTAAGTGCTAGTAATCATAAGATAGGTTACATCGTAAGATCAGGTTACAGTGGCTGACAGACAAAGAGTGAAAGAAATACAGAGGTTTGGACATATTACATGAGCCAAGAAGGGATTTGTGAAAGTCTAAAGTTTTAGGAAGACAAGACCCATTAAAATCCATGAGAAATTTCTTTCTCAATCCTTCTGATATTTTTCTGATTAGATTGCAGCCAATAGACACAAATTTCTGTTCACAACTTGTGCAAAAGTGAAAAGCAAATAAATTGCAAAACAAAGAAATAAATTTGAAGACTGTGAAGAAGTCACGTTAGAAAATGCTATGTCAGCAAAACATCAGGAAAAGAGGAAAACAGAACCTGAAATTTTTAATAATGAATGACAATGATGGACAAAATAATATTTATGCTTTTAAATTTGCAAGAATCCTGACTAAAGTTTAAGCTCACTTACACTTTTCTATATTTTTCTATGGAGGTTACTTGATCTATAATTTTGTGCCATGCTAATGGGAATGATCTATCCTTTTCCACTTCAGTTTTAGATGTGGTCACCTTGTCTTGGAGATACATCAAATGTTCCACAATTTGCAGTTCTTTAGGAAGATATGAAGTAGACCTACTGCACTCTGCAGACCAGAGGTCTTCAAAACTCATCTCCAAAAAGGGAAGAAATAGCCTGGGAAAACATCTTTCAGTAATAGGTGGGAAGCATGCACTGGTTTTAAGCTGTCTCAACTCCATTTCAGAATACACGTTCTTCAATTTTTGGCAAAGAAACCAGTTCAGAGAGAGTCAATGCTTTATTCATAGCTGACCAGTGGATTCTGGTAGTGGATCCTGTGAATAGCTGAGGGTTTATAGTGTGCATCTTTCAAGGTTGCAACCAATGAAAAGAAAATAAGGACATTGCTAAGAGATAAAATAGTAGGGAAATGTAATATCTTTTGTACAAAGATCCCACTGACAACCTTTAGCATTATTATCTGTTCCAACCAGGAAATGACTATCATTTTAGATGCTCTTTGACAGCTCTGATTTATTCTTGGAGAACTCAACTTCATTCTCACCAATTAATGTAGCAGATCCACAACCAGCCTTAGACATGCTGTGTCTATTCACAGGGTATTATCTATAAGCCACTTATTTCACATGTCTGTCCATTCAAAGCAGCTGTACTTTGTGAAAGGTTACAGCCTCTCAACATTATTGTAAAAACAGTCACAAAATACTAAAGCCTTTTTCTACTGCTGAAAAGGCTGACGAAAAGAGACAACATAATTTATTTAGCAAATGTACTTGTCACCAGCAGCAAATATATTTTCTATACAGCAAATAGCCTGATATTCCTTAAGGGAAGCCATTTTTCCCTGCTTTCTTTCTCCTTCTCTCTCTGTCTTCTCTCTCTGTCCCCCAAAACACACCCACCCATCAAGAGCAACACCAAAGGAATTTATGGATAGCAACAGAAAAATTTGAATCACCACAGCTAACAATATTGATTTTTATTTATAGCATCTTTCAGTCCAAAGAAACCTCTGGTACTTTAAAAAGCCTATTTCTATATTAATTATCTCACCTAACAAGCTCTGCTGTGACTTGGTTGTTGGAAGACACACAACAGGATTCACTGATATTATTTAATTAAAGAGTTAAATAAATAACTGAAAGTGGAGAACTTGTTAGTCCATCTACTTGAAACTTTAGGTAGATCGATTTTACTTAGCTTCACTGGCATTTGGAGAAGTCATTTGCTGACCATGAGATATTCAGTGCCAAGGTCCTTTGCTGTTGCATAATAACCCCAAACCACCTTCAACAATGGTCTTGTACATCCTAGCCCCTTTAAACTACCTACAGAACTAAGGATGATATCTTAAATTGCAAACTGTGTAGCAAACTTTTCCTGAAAATTCTTTTATAGCTATTTAGCGAAGTTTGATAACATTGTCTAAGAAGTTTCCCCAGGGAAAGCCTCACCCAATAATTTGAGTTGGTGAGTGTCACCTCTGGACCTTGGGGCTGATCATCCTCCCATGTTAGCCCTGGAGCTAAGGCAGGGGCTCCTAATAAAGTTCTTAGGGTTCCCCCACCTGTAGTTGTTCCTCTGGGATCATTTGTGTTCATGAAGATGAGCCTTTTATCACATAACCTAGCATGCAGAGGTGGTGCAACTTACCTTGGTCAGTCCAAGGAGCTTTGTCAGAACAGTAGTTACTGTTACTTTCAAGTACATTGAAATGTCGTTTTGAAAGAGTCTGCATACAGTGCTGCTTTGACATTGGAAACCCGAAAGCAGCCCCAGCTAATTTGCATATACTAAGTACCTGTGGACCCAAAACTTTCTTCATAGAAACCAAGGAAGGGCTAGCAAGGCTTTACCATATGTGATGACATTCTTATTAATTATTTGGTTCTTTCTAAATATTAGTCTGCGGGGTAGTCACTACAAGTAAAACACAGCTCCATTTCTGCCTCACACATCACTATCACATTATAAGCACTATGTGAACACCTATAGATTCTGTATTTTGATGCAGAGTAGTCATTTGACTCCTTCATACTCCATACAATTAATACTCTTCCCCTGATACTCCTGTAATTGTGTACAATGTGTGTGCAGGAGGACTAGTTTGGTTACTGCATTCACATATAACACAGAGAAAAAAGGTATTTACCTGTCTGCATCTAATTAATCACAGTATGCTACTAGGATGCTGTTTCCAAAGTGAAGGGATAGAGCAACAACACAACCTGTGCCCTTTCGCATCCAGAAATTATGATGATAGCACACCTGACTACAGCAGAAGAAAGAACAGAGAGCTGATGAACCCATATAGATAGAAGATCTTAAAGAGCTGTGTTTGTGAAAGAAGTAAGCAACTTCTCTTTGTTCTTGAAGCACTTGCTTTTATGTTCATTCTAGTTACTAAAAAGGCACTTGTTAAAGGACAGCAGGCGTGTTCTCAAAGTATAAATGATAAAGCGATTGCAATGTAGTTGTTCCAAATCAAGTATCCAAACAAGCTGTCCTACCACCTTCTTCATATTGAATTAATGTCCCAATGGGAGAAACACTGCATGTATTTATAAATTATATACATTAGTGACAAGGGCACATGGAAATAACTAGAAGGAAACTCCTGAAAATCCACTACAGAAAGAAGTTTTACACCTAAATTTCAATGAGGTGGTACACTCAATGCAAGTGCTTGCATTTCCAATTCAGTCAGTGGGGAGCAGCAGAGCAGAGCCCTTGAAGGCCACCAAAGGAAGATTCCTGAAGTGATTCCTATCCAAACCCACAATCCCCAAAATAGCCATTTTTGAAATTAATAGACTGTTAAAATGTTTTTTTTGTGTATGCTGACAAATCCAATGGCAAATAGGAGGAGAGATGAGAACTAGTCAAGCTGTTTCTCCAAGACGTTGATGAAAGGAAGGGAAAAAAAGAGGAAATCACTCTTTTTGTTTAATACTATATGTGATGCTCCCAGCAAGAGGTGAAAGAAATGAATGATGACAGAATAACTAGATCAACCTGTTCTTACTTGAGATGCTTTAAAATTATTCTTAAATATACTGCTTAAAGTTAAAGGTAAGGATGAGGTACATCATTCCAGACCTGAATCTGAAAATGTGAGGTGTTTGAACTTTTAAATTATTTTTTCAGAGGTAAATCAAAAGCATCTCTCTTCCAGCTCCCTTCTATTTGGAAATGGTCATTTAGGAGCCTATATAGATCAGCCTATTGTGATTCCATGAGATGAGCAAGGTCTGAAGAGCTACGTGCAGTCACAATGTCCAAAGGTATTTTACTTCACAGATGTAGACTTCTGTAATCATTCACCTTTCATCACCATCATATCTGATCACAAATCACCTCACTTAAACTATTACCTTAAAATATAATCACATCCTGACTTCAATTGCTACTAAAATCTCTATTAGAAGAGTTAGATCACTTTAAAAATTTCAGCTTTCAGATTTACACACATACTTGAGGTACTACAGGAAGTCATAGTGTTCAAGATTGCACCATAGCACACTAATTCAGGTCTACAGCTACTTTTGCCTAGTTACTAAAATATATAATAAATCTATTTGGAAAATACTTCTTGACAAAATTGTAAACATCAATTATACAACACTATATTATAAAAATGACATAAGATTATTAAACAAAATTGTTCATTGAAAACAATTGAACCTCTGTGTTAAAGTTATGATTCCTTAGAGTCAGACTCTAAACCAGACAAAATAATTGCAAATTTGTTTCTGGCATAACACAAAATAGATGTTAAGGGTTTAGCAAGTTTTCAGTTTGTTTCTAACAGCTTCAGCAAAGTGGAACAAAATCTCGTAAAATTTTACAATCTTTGGTAATAATAAAAGCTAATATTTTCAAATTATCAAAGAAGATTGCTGACATAATCAATAAAAAGACTCCTAAGTAGAACAAAATGCCACTCTAAACAAGAAGGCATTTCAGCTTGTTACATGAGTAGCTCTGTTGACTTAAATGGAACTACCCAGGCAGATGGTTCAGAATTATTTAAGAAAATACAAATACGTTACATCTAAATTTTCAGTAGCATTTTAAATAAAAATCAATAGATCACAATGATTTTACCAGAACCAGAGTTTGCTCCTAATTCATCGACTCTTTCTTAAGAGTTTTAAAACCGTCATCAGCCAGTGAATGCAGGTGATACTAATAGGTACTTCTGAGAGGTGAAAATCACTTAGCTAGCCAAAATAGATTTCCCACTGCACTCCCACTTCTTTAGCAGGTCTCTCAGTGAATAATGTACAGAGCAACTTTCTGTTTGCTCACTTGCCTGTCCTGCTTTTAGCAGCTAGCAGAAAGAAGGATGTCTATGCACCTAACATAAACTGTTGGCCATGGCCCTTTGATTAGCAGTATACTGATAGGATCACTTCTGTGTATCAGTTTGGATCAATGAAGGGAAGAGGACTGACACAACAATGGGCAAACCTATTTGCAAATAACCTAGGATCACAGTGGAAACTGCACATATTGACAAGCCTTGGAGCACTCACATACATCCTCCAGTATGTCCTCTTACTGGCCCTGGATTGCACAGGGCAGCATTTCCCAAAGCAGACAGCTGCCTCAGTTCTTGCAGCCCCTATCAGGATTTCAAAGGTGGCAGCAAAATGTGGAGTATATATGGAAACATGAGCTCCCTTCCACAGAAACACAGTGAGAACGGAAAAATCTAAGAATCTGAGTTTTTCTATTATGCAGGTGTACAATCTTCCACTCAGAGTTACATACAGATAAGTGAGCTCATAAAGGAAGATGGTGAGGAAGCCTGTGTAATAAAAACGCAAAAAATAATTGAAAAATTATTGTACCAGTCAGAGCATCCAAACTTCAGGCTACATCAAAGATTTAATGGTCTGAAAAAGTGTGAATGGAACAGCAGCTGGCAGCAATCGGAGCACATCAAAATCATGTAGGCAATAGAGCACATCAAAATCATGTAGGCAATGCTCCTTGAAACCCACCAAACTGACATTTCATATCTTCAGGTAATATGTAAGGGACAGCATATATAGTACATAATCAAATCCTCCTGAGTAAAGTGTAAGAGTACGAACCATGCCATCTCTCTTCAGAAAAAGATTTTAGAAAGGGTTGCATAAACTTCTATCTAAATTCTGCCCCACAACTCTTTTCACCATGAATGTATGAATGTTTGCTGTGGTTTAATCAAGCACATTTTAAAACTACTCTGGTTTCAGCTACATCTACCTACAAAAGTTCTTCAGGAAATATAAGTAAGAAAAATCAGCAAAAAAATAAAAAAAAATAAAGTAAAAGTTCACATAAATATTGCTAGGTATTTTTTAATCTAATAAAAGTGACTCCTTAGTGGACATTGGTTTGTTGTTAACTGACATATGAAATGGTAATTCAGCTAACATTTGTATTTTCATTCATGATAATAATGTCTTTAACTAAAGCAATGCTTTGAGAAAATTGGGGGTGGAGTATTTGAAAGGGGTCTTCTATTCCTTTTGGTTACAAAACAAAAAAGCCTCAATTTTTTTAAATTTATCTCTTTCTAGGAGCTGGATGGGTTGACTATGTGGAAATAACTATAGCCATTTTCTGACAGACCTGGAAGCATTACACAACTAGTTAACAACAACTACACTTCTACTCCTCCATTCTATTGTGTCAATTACTTTGGAGGACTTCTTTTAAAAACCAGTGGAAAAAAAATGTTTTCTGGTGAGTTTCTCTTGATCTATGAGACAGCTCAAGCTTTTTCTGGGTTTTATATGTACAAAATAACTCATCAAAACAAACTTATGCTAAAGTTTTTTAGTGATTAATAATACCTGTATCACCTTAGTACAATTAGACATGCAAGTCCCCTCTTCTTGAGTAATCCAATACTAGAAAGACAAAAATGAACAAACAGAAACAAACAATATTTCATAACAATAATAGATGCATGAAAATAGGAAGGTGGGGTGCTGATAAATTTTCATTGCAGTAATATGATATTATCTCCAATAACATTTTATTATGAAAATCGATTAAAGAGAATTTTGTAAACCAACACTGAAGAATAAAAGGTTACTATGAAGCCAAAGGTCATTATCGGGAAAAAATGTTAATATAGGTATGTAAACGATAGATTTAACTAAACAACAGTTATCATCCTTTTTTAGTCATTATGAAGTTTCTTCAGTAAAGCTCTTTCCCTTTACTTTTCTTCAAGTCTTCACATAAACCTAGACAAAGTTTCAAGAGATTTTTGTGATGGGGATTTGGTGCTCAGACAGAGGGAAGGAATTTGGCAGAAGAAGAAATATTTCAGACCATCTGAATTACTTCAATGAAATATTTCGTCCTTAAAATTATTGCATTTGTAAATGATAAAATTCTGTAACATTATTTTTGAATGTACTATAAAACAGTAAGAACATCTGAGCCAACACGTCTACAGCAAATGTAGCACTGACTCACAGTTTGGTTAAAATTAGAGTTCTAAAATTGAGAAAAATATAAAATTATCATTGTAAGGGAATTCCAGTGGTAGCCTAGTGCTTCACTTAGAGAGAATTTTTAAACACCCTGGCATATCCCAAATACACAAGTGTTCCAAGAACTATGACAGTTCAGTTACTTTTCCACTTCAATACTCTATGCACTTCAGAAAACAGCTTATACTTTAAACTTAGACTTTAAGTTACAGTTACTGATTGACTCAGTAATTATAAAATATGTACACCAGAGAGATGTAGGTGCATCAGTGCATCTTTTTCTAAAGTGCATCCAAAACACTCTAGCAGGGATAAGGTAAATTGCCAGGACTTATATTAGCATACTTTTTGCAGCAGCACACAAGCTAGTTAAATTCTGGGTGAAAAGTGAAGTATGTGTGTGGTTGTTCCCTTCCACAGATATACAGACAGCTACTCTCTGCAAACACCATTCATCTGCTGAACAGAGCGCAAAAACCCCATGCAACAACCCCATGCTTGGGGAAGAATGGCTTGAAAGCTGCACAGAAGAAAGGGATATGGAGGTGTTGGTCAACAGCCAGCTCGATATGAGCCAGCAGTGTGCCTAGATCACCAAGAAGCCAAGAGCATCCTGGCTTGTATCAGAGGAAGTGTGGCCAGCAGCACTAGGGAAGTGATTGTCTCCCTGTACTCAGCACTGGTGAGGTTGCATCTCAAATACCATATTCAGTTTGGGGCTCCTCACTACAAGAAAGACATTGAGGTGCTGGACAGCATCCAGAGGAGCAAAGAAGTTGGTGAAGGGTCTAGAGAATGGGACCCATGAGGAGTGACTGAGGGAACTGGGGTTTTTTAATCTGTAGAAAGGGAGGCTGAGGGGAGACCTTCTTGCTCGCTACAACTACCTGAAAGGAGGTTGCAGTGAGGTGGGTGTTGGTCTCCCAAGTAACAAGAAACATGACAAGAGGAAATGGCTTCATTTACACCAAGGGAAGTTTAGACTGAATAGTAAGAAAAATTTCTTTGCCAAAAGTGTTGTTAAACATTTGAACAGGCTGCTCAGGGCAGTGCTCCAAGTCACCTTCCCTGGAGTTATTTAAAAGATGGGTAGATTTGGCACTTAGGGACATGATTTAGTTCCCCACTAATGGCAGTGCTAGGTTAGCAGTTGGACCCAGTGATCTTAAAGATTTTTCCCAACCTAAACGACTGTATGATTCTAAAAGATTGCAATCACTCATCAAAAAAGAAAACAGCCCAGCAGAACTATTATTTTAAACTATTTAAGTTAGCTTAGTCCATTTTTCTTGGAAAAGGTTAGGGGGTGCTCACATGAGCAGTGCACAGTTAGATCTAAGAGGGCAATCAACTTTGACAGCAAAACAAGGAGCTGAGGGCAATAACCTTTACCACCAGAAAAGGCAGATGATTTTTCTGTGCCACAAGGCTACAGAAACAGCTAGTGATCCTGGAATGCAAGCCTTCAATGAGGACAAATTTTGAGCAGTCAAGAGAAAAGAAAACCCAAATATCAACAGTGCTACTGACAAGCAGTAGTCATAATCCACCCTAGCATCAAAAAGGCAGATGGTTCATCTAACAAGAAAAATCAATAGTATTTGTCATACTTAATGTTGACATTTTTTAAACTTCTCTATATTTGCAGGGCAAACGCCAGCCAAGCTATGAATATTTCATCTCCTGGAAGATACGACAACCTTACCATTTTGCCCTTTTTTAACCCTGACCTTTTAAGACTACAGTGAAGAGGTAACCATTACTAAAGAAGGAATAGATATTCACATGAACCATAAACTAATTTTTTACTACAATTTATTACCTAATTCTTCCGCTTAAGGAGTAATAAGATTCTGGCTCAGTTTTCATCATCTAAAAAGGTGCTTTATGTTTCTTGTGTTTTTATTAATTTGCCAACCTGTCAATCCAGATTGTATGTCTTCAGAAGACCAAGGTTATTCCTGGAAAGTAGGAGCATTCCCTAGTGTTTACTGTGGTCACATCAGGACTGTAAGTTCCAGCTGAGGAAGGAGTACAGAGTGATGGAAATTCTCAGGAAGATCATGATGACCTGATGCAATACATCATGAACAAGGCAAGATAATTTCCTTTTGAGATTAATTTTTTTCCATTGGTTGTATCAGAATATGAGCTTGATGACAAAATACTAGTTGTGTGTTTAAGTTGCCAAATGAATTATACCTTAGGTTTTGTGAAAGTGATCTTAAAACAATATTCTTCAACATCTGCTAAGAGACAGTCCTTTCACTTCAGTTCCTATTTCTCCATTTTTTATTTTCAATACATATGAGTTGCCGACTTCCTTGCTCCATTTTCCCTCTATTCTTGCAATCAGGGATCTGTCATTCAACCAATCACTTCTACTTTCCTTAATTTCCCTCCTTTGTGTTCATTTCCCCACCAGTTTTGTTCAGCTGCTGACCACTTAATCACCCATTCCCTTTTAATGTGTTCTAAATAAAAGGAGTGAAAACCAAAATTCTGTTTCCAGTTTGCTTCTACTTTTGTCTCCAGCAGGACCTTCCTATGATCAGCTTGGAATTTTGGATTTAATTGCAGATACATGAAGCATAAAGCAAGGTTTTGTAATGGCTGTTTCCATGTTTTTGGCAGCTGGGGGCTAGTTCTACTAGATGCAAAATGCTGCTTGTTCACATTAATCTGAATGATTTGAAACTCTCAGCTTGGGTATTGAAATGACAGGAGACTCTGGAAAAAGTTAAAAACAAAAGCCTGCTACTCACTGAAGTCAGCATGAATTTTGCTTGTTTCTTCAACTAAAGTTCACTCAGAGTCTTTATATGCTGAAAAAGTCTCATCTACTGTATAAATGGTGACATTAAGGCAGAGCATGACTTAAACTGCTGTTGTCTTCTACATAACCATAGTTACTAAGCTAGAGAATTCTGTGAAGAGGTGTTCATAGAAAATGAGCTGCTTTATTACTAAATGCTTACTGAAAGCTATACTCAATGAGATTTAGCATGTTTACATGAAGTGTCCCTTTAAGACTAACCTACTAGCTCATAGTTTGGCAACATAAAAACACTAAGCATAGTGCCATATTGTAACAGTTCGGTAACAGAAACATTTTTAAAAGCTTTACAGAAATTGACACAATGCCTATTTGAACTAGTGCAAGTCCTTTTGGATTCACAATAGAGTCAAATTACTTCCATTTATTTTTCTATATGACATGCTGAAAAATTAATGAATATACTTCATCCTCATCGAGGCTTCTATGATCCTCTAAAAATAGACATTGTCAAATTTATGAAGGTGATTATTTCTATAATAATTACTGAAACAAAAGTCTAATTGACCATGACTAAAGGTCATTTATAATACATTCTTTCAGTGAACCATGCCTGAATTTGACTCCTTAATTTTGCTTTTCTGTTGCCTATTCTCTTAGGTTACCACCAGAAAGTTGTTTTAAAAAAAGACATTGACCATGGAAAGTTCATGTAAGAGCTGGTTTATTTACAATAATATCCTGCTTATAAACAAGGACTCACATGAGTAAACAATATTATAACCAATGTGAGTTAGTTAATCCATGCTTTGACAATTCAAAAATGCATATAAATGACTCTGTCTTTCTATATGTCGATTTCTTGGATTTCCATTTTATTCAGTGTTTTAGAGCACACAGTAATAATAAAATGCATTAGACATGATTCATTTCCAATACTGTCATCTACATTTTAATAAGTCTCAAAATTACAGAGAAGGAAAATGACAAAGACTTGTGATAGTTATTACAAATTTCAGTCTATACACTTCATTTTAAACTATAATCTAGGCTGTTAACTAAGGGTAAAAAGGGTTTGTGATAACAAGATCCCCTCTCTGAGGACCAAGGCAAAGAACGACTGGTGTTATGTGAAGTATACAGGTAAAACTCACAAAGATATCCACAATTCACTAAAAAATGGCAATGAAAACTGATGAAGCACATGAAGCATACTTCTTATAGAATTATAGAATCATAGAGTAGTTAGTGTTGGAAAGGATCTTAAGATCATCTAGTTCCAACCCCCCTGCCATGGGCAGGGACACCTTGCACTAAACCATGCCACCCAAAGCTATGTCCAGCCTGGCCTGGAACACTGCCAGCGATGGAGCATTCACAACTTCCCTGGGCAACCCATTCCAGTGCCTCACCACCCTTACAGTAAAGAACTTCTTCCTTTTATCCAATCTAAACTTCCCTTCTTAAAGTTTTAACACATTACCCCTTGTCCTCTCACTACAGTCCCTAATGAAGAGTCCCTCCCTAGCATCCTTATAGGCCAGAAAGCTTTCTTGATGTGTAATGAAATCTCAAAAAAATATTAAAAAAAAAAATAAAAATAAAAGACCACCCTGCTTTATTAAGGGGTTATTGATGTCGCTCGAAGGTGAAACTGTCTCACTTAATGATATTTAAAAGGTCTGAGAGACTGATCCCTCTGGAGAGTGCTTTGCACCTTCCTAGGTTAGAAGTCTAAGCCCAGTAGGGTGAATCACCTCATTTACACCTCAACTGACTACTGAAGGAGTGAGACAAGCTTAGATGAGGTAGCTAACTCTCTGAGAGTACATTAGGAGAAATGAATGTCTCCTAGCAAATGTTTATCTGCAGTGCAGATGAGGCTGCATTTGAATACAGGAAGAGATATCTGATCCAAGTTTAAGTTTACTAGCGCAAGATAACAGCAATGAAAAGTTGACAACACAGGCTTCAGCAAGAGAGACACCCTTGCTGGTCACTGGCCTACATTCAAGGAAGGGTACCATATGATCACTGTGCTGATGAGATTAAACTTGAAGGGTCTTTTACCAGTCATAAAATTACAGCTCTCCTTCTCACAAACACTTGCCTGAATCCTAAAGGTGACCATTTCATGTCAGATCAACACAGACAAAAAAAAAAAAAATCTACACAGAAAGTGTTAGAACTGTTTCTACCTCTAATATATGGAAAATAACAATTTACAGGAAATCATGTGTTTCAATATTTAATTTTACCCATACAGGGATAAAAAAACAGCAGTGTAAATGAACATTACCTAGTACCTAGGTGGGCTAAGCTAGGAGCAGTGCTTGACTAACAACTTGCCTTTTATAATGGAGTGACTGCATCAGTGGACAAAGGAAGAGCTATGGATGTCACCGACCTGGACTATTCTAAGGCCTTTGATACACCCCCGCACAACATACTTCATACTAAATTGGAGAGATATGGGTTTGATGAATTAGATCGATAAGGAATCAGATGGATAAGGAATCATGTAGATGACTGCATCCAAGGAGTTATAGCCAATGGCTCAGTGTCCAAGTGGATATTAGTAATGAGTGGTGTCCTTCAAGGGTCCATCCTGGGACTAATGCTATTTAATATTTTCATCAATGACAAAGACATCCTCAGCAAGCCTGCAGATGACACCGAGTTGAGTAGTGCAGTCAATTCACTTAGAAGAAGGGATGTCATCCAAAGTGACCTTGAGAGTCTAGAGGACTGGGCCCATGCAAACCTCAAGAAGTTCAACAAGGCCAAGTGCAAGGTCCTGCACCCGGGCTGGGGCAATCTCTATTATCAATACAGACTAGGGAGAAGTGTGAGCAGCCCTGCAGAGAAGGACTAGTGAAGACTGGTGAATGAACACTTGGACACGATTCAGCAATGTGTGCTTGCAGCCCACAAGGCCAATTGTACCCTGAGCTACATAAAATGAAGCATGACCAGCAGGAAAAGGGAGTTGATTCTTCCCCATTATTCTTCTCTAATGAGACCCCCTACCCTGTTAGGGCAGCTCCAGAAGAGGGCCATGAAGATGATCAGTGGGCTGGTACAACGCCACTGTGAAGAAGTCTGAGAGAACTGCAGTTGTTCAGCCTGGAGGAGAAGGCTCCAAGGAGACCTTATTACAGTCTTTTAATATATAAATGGGATTTATATGTTGACTATAGATATTTATAAGGACTTTTTACCACAGCCTGTAGAGACAGGATGAGGGTCAATAGCTTTAAACTGAGAGAAGATATGTTTAGACTGGACAGGAAGAAATTTCTTTATGGTGAGGGTGGTGAGACACTGACACAGGTTGCCCAGAGAAGCTGCAGCTGCCCCATCCCCAGTGTTCAAGGTTAGGCTGAGTGGAACTTTGCACAACCTGGTCTAGTGACAGCTGCCCTGGCCCGGGACGGGGAGATTGAACAAGGTGATCTTTAAAGGTCCTTTCCAAGCCAGACCAATCTATGATTCCAGGACATGGTGAAACATTGTTTTGGAGTAGCTCTGGGAGGGAAATAAAATAATTATATCATCAAATTCCTGCTTATAATTGAAATAAGATAAGAAGTTAGTGAATCAAATTTGTGCATAATATAACAAGGGACAAAGCAGAAGCCTATTTAAAATTAGCTCCCAAAACAATACAGCTACAATACATTTAAATTCCCCTTAATGTATTTTGTGGCATTTTTGGAGTAGATGGGATTATTCAAGTCTGCTGCAATGGTCCTGCAGATATCACTTTGATGGGTAAGAAGATGGTGAGGAGTCTGCGGCTGGAATATAAACAATTTTTTTGGCTACTTGACTCAAGTTAAGAATCGTGTTTTCTTGCCATTTGACACAAGTAAATAATCCTGTTTCAAGGAAGTGATGCAGCCTATTTGCATGCATTTCATTTCTATCACTCTTATTTTAAATCATCCTGAATTACTCTGATGATTTCCTTTTTCACTCAGAATTTCTTACCTGTCTAATCTCTGACTGGTATATATGTAGGTCAAAGTAAATATATTCCTTTGTTTAGCAACGTAGCTTGAAACAAGGGAAGCCATCTCCCCATTATGTAGCCTTAAGCCATTTGGGCTGGAAAATTTCCTGAAGAAGGACCTAAAAAGGAGATGAGGACTCTGATTATGCATGTTGGAAGCAAAAAGAACCCAGAAAACCCAGGATATTCCAGAGAGTCATTTCCTAGAATGTGCTTGAGAAAAGATAGGAATAAAGTATCCTGATTCAGAGCTGCATGTTGGGATTGAGATTGCTGACTAGAAATGATTGCTTTCTCTTTTCCTACAGCCACAGCAGAAAGAGAACTCCACATGCATTCTGTGTTTAGCAACAGGATTTGCCTAATAAATGCTGGACCCTAAGTGTGTCTATTAACTCTTGGAGTGGTACCAAGAGGTAGGATTGGAGGTTGATGTGCTGCTAACTACTGGTTCTGTGTCTTTATGTCCATATTTCATATTAACCAGAAAAGTTTACTCCAGTAGTTGATCCTAGGCGCACACCGTATATGGGCAGAGAGCTAAGCACTCTGTAAGGACTGTTCCTCCACACTGCAAGTGTGGTGCTCTAGATGGTGCCCTGGTGCATGAATTCATCCTTCAAGAAGAGAAACTGGTGGGTGCTTAAATATCTACCATAGAATACAAAGTATATACAACAGAAAATAGAGATGGGCATATCACCAGATTCATTTTATGCCCACCCATTTTGAAACTCAGATCTTCTGCTGAATTGCTGCAGGATAGACTGCTGGGGGAATACCTTACTCCATGAGCTTCATGCCATCAAGGAGTTTCCTTTTTAAAAGAAAAACCTTCCTGACAACTCCAGTAATACTGTGAATCTATGATTCTATTAATACGTATTCTTAAATAGCTGTGTTTTCTTTCTGTGACCTATCTGTGCTATTTCTTGATTACCAGAGCATTGAGTGCAGGCACTGACAATGGGAGCTCAGGGGTGGCCTCTGTAAGAGCAGCTGGTGCTGTCCCATGCTGGACACAGCCGGTTCCAGCTGACTCCAACCTATCCACCACAGGGCATGGTGAGACACTGGAACAAGGGGTTGGTGCCTCTGGGAAAGGGTATTTGAGAAAGGGCAAAGCACTGCATGGCACTGAGGGGTGAGGGCAGCGTGAGAGGAACAGCCCTGAGACACCAACATGAGGGGGGACCACAGTGGATAAGGTCTGCCCATGAAGACACCACAGTGGAGCACGTTTGTAGACACTGCAGCCCATGGAGGACCCCACACCAGAGAAGGGGTGCGTTTGCTAAAGAACTGCAGCCTGTGAAGTAGGGAAAAGTATACAGAGGGGAAGCTAGAGCAGGGAAAAGTGTGAGAGGGAAGGAGCAGCAGAGAGGAGCTGTTATGGATTGGCCATAACACCCATTCCCCAGCCACCCTGTGCCACTCAAGGTGGGGAGGAGGTCGAGGAGTCAGGAGCAAAGGAGTGAAGTTGAGCCTGGGAAAAAATCTGAGAGAGGAGGTGTTTTAATTTCTTTGTCACCATTCAAATCTGTTCTAGAAGACAATAAATTAAATTGATTTTTCCCCAAGTCAAGTCTGTTTTGCTGTGAGAATAACTGCCAAGTGATTTCCTTGTCTTTATCATAACCCACAAGCTTTTCCATCTAATTTCTTCCTCTGCCCTTTTAAAGAGGGAGAATGAGAGGGCAGCTGGGGGGGCATCCAGCAGCCAGCCAAGGTCAACCCACTACAACCAGCCAATTTCTTAAATTGAAACACCTTCAGAAACCCTCTATCTATGTAATTCAAATTATTAATCAGTCTTAAACACTTCCTCATGTATGTTCATATCGTGTTGCAACATCCATCTGCCTTGATTAGAGGTTCCTGGTTCCTATCAGTTCAAATACTGTTCTCGATAAAAGGATGTCAGTGGCAGTTCTAGCTAGCTTAAAACAAAGACAATGAAAATGAAATCATGCTTTTAAAGAAGTATTTTCTGAGGGGTGCACTGTAATACCTTGGCCTTTCATCCATCTTTACTTTCAGCTTACAACCAAAATTTAGACAGTAACTGCTTCAAATAGCCTTTAGTAATCCTGTAACGTATTTTTATAGTTCTAAAACCTTTTTCAGTAATGCAGCCACTCTTTTGTCCAATTACTGAATTCAGAATAACAGGTAAGTATTTTCAGAGTACACTTCTCATATCCTTATCTTTCTCAAAAAGCATAGTTTTTTTTCAAAATAGAGCTGCTGGAGTAGTGATGCTGCCTCAGTTATAAAGAACAGTCCTTGGAGCAAGACCTGTGACCTACTGCTCTTCAGCCACAAAGGACTTTGCTGACAATCAGATAAAAAGCCAGCTGTTATTTTGCACAAGCACTCACTTTCTCCTTCTTTATTTCCTGTCCCATGAATCTTTTTTTTTTTTTCACTTTCTTAACTGCAAGAAGAGATGTGGAGGCCGCAGGCCCTGAGAACAGATTGCAGCATGATGTTTAAGGTTGACTCTTGAAACACATGAGAGTAGGTTTTGAACATTTCAGGGCAAAAAGATCAAATATGAGTTTTCCACCTTCTGCATGGGTATCTTGAGGTCAAACACTTTCTGTAAAAAAGTTCTGCCCCACAGGTCATTGGTGGCTCTATTATGAACTGAAAAAGACTGAATTTTGAACAGTATGATTTTTGAAACAATCCTCATTCTCTTTATTGGGATTTATATTCAGTGTCTACACATTCTGTATTTCCAGATCTGTTAAACTGTGGTGGAATAGTTCTTCAGTTTCCAGAAATGAGGAACTGGAAATACAGAAAGAATTCTCTCTCCTAGTCTCCATTTTATGCAACTTATATAAATGTAAGATTCCACTGCTTGTTGATTTATGACATGCCAATACAAAACTTTAGACTCTTTACAGTTGCTTCATTGTATATTCTTCTACAGAATTGCAGACATACCAAGAGGCCAGACGCATCAAGTTCTGTAAAAGCTACTTTGATCTCTACTGATAGAATACTTACTGCTCTGTCTCACATATCATACTAAAGTGCAAAATCAGTAAAGCCACAGTAACAGCATTTCACACTATAATGCAAAGTGAATTTATAAAATCCTGCAAATGACATAGCAATGCTGCTACTACAGACTGCTAAATATAATTACGAAAAATACTATTAATGTCATTCCACTTCTGAATGCTATAATTTCATCACGAATCAAGAAAGTTCCAAAATTAATCTGTTCAATTTGCCGCCTTTTCCAGACTAAGTACCATAATGCTTGCATTTCTAATCTTCACATAAGAGAGCAGATGTGTACTGGGCTGGTGCTCTAATATTCTACAAGGGAAGAACTGAATAAATATGTTCTTAGAAGTTAATTTATTGCTCTTCTGCTGCCTCTAAAGATCAAGACTTTGAGTGACCATCTTGACATGTGACACAGATGGACAGCTCCACAGAGTAAACATTTTCCACAGGGATGTCCCTTGCTTCCTAATTTACTCCACAGTTACAAAGCAATGTTCATTCAGCTAGCTAGTATCTATTAGATGCCAAACAAATAAGTGACAAGACAAATTTTAGGGGCATGGTCGAACAATCAAACTACCTTTAAATATGAACAGAAGTCAACCAAGAATTTATCTATAGTATGTACAGCTTTGTTTTCTGAGTGAAAAAGAGGGCAAATATTGCTTTGATAATCACATTGTACATAGAGTTCACATAACAGCAAAAGATCCCAATCTGTTTTACTTACATGCAGTGAAGTACCTAATTATTTAGCTCTATTTATGTGGATGTTTCTATATATTTCTGCATGCAAAAAAAATAAAGGCAGTGTCTTTTTCAATGTACAGCTACACCAAAAACATCAAAAGCACCTTTTATCTCTGTCATGGGTTCATCAGTAGCAATCATTTTTCTCCTTCTTAGTAGTTGGTGCAGCACTGTGTTTTTAACTTGTGGCCTGAGAACAGTGCTG